>UELX01005356.1:0-14086 GCA_900480035.1 Eupelmus urozonus | reverse complement strand
CAGAAAAAAATTTTTCCTACCTGGTCTAATAAAAGTTTACCACATAATTTTTGGGTTCCCGTATAATATTCTGTGTATATTCCTACCTCCACCCTTTCACTTCGCCTTAATTATTAGAGATTATAGAATTTTTTAAGGGTATTTTGAAACAAAAAAGAGCCTTAGGAAAGAAAAACATTTTAAGAATTTTTTTTCAATATTGACTGTCAATTGATCTTTGTACTTGCTTCACTACTATCTATACACAATGATTGCATTTAATTCTTTTGGTAATAAAATTCTGAGTTTTATTTAAATTTTTCAAGTTTAAATTTCACTTTTAGATGTGGTACTTCGATAAAAAAGGCCTAATAGATTCCTATAAATATTAAATTATACAAAATTTTATAGATAGATATAGATAGATAGATATAGCTTATTATTGCAATAAATACATACAAAGGTATTATTTTTCTGCGGCAGATCGTCATTAACAAAACTCGTACCTCGATTATGTAAACAGGTTTATTTCGTTTCGTATTTCTATAAATATCACAGTTGATAAAAGTATATTATATATCTATCAGTCAAACTTTATGAGGATCAACAATAAAGTAATGAATTTCATATTACAAGTTACACCAGCATTTTTAGGATTCTATAGGGCCTTTTTAGTTAGGATCGTAAGGTTTTGATAATATTAATCCTTACCAACAGGAACGTTGAAAGTTAATAGATTTCCAAGTAATGGAAGTGTTGCTGGTCCTGGTATTTTTTCCAATAAACTAACAGTTTTAAAATTTTTTACGTACGTATAAAATGTTAAAAATCCAAGAAAAATTAATAAAAAGTAAATTATCATTATTTATAAAATAAAATTTGCACTTAAATTAAAAAAGTTTGTAAAACTGAACAAAATCCGAAAGAGACAAAAACACAACCGGACACATCAACAGTCTTCATAATAATTAGTTGTCTCTCGGGTGGTTTAATGAATGCATTCCAATATTTGATAAGTAGCATGTCTGATAAAAGTCATAAGTTTATTCGATTTATTGCCCAAAGTGAAAAAGAGAAATATAAGGTATAAGACACTCGGCGATTAACATGCGCAGAATTTTAAATTATATTTAATCAAAGTGAGCGGAAATAAAGATATTCTGTGTGAAAATTAGTTATTATAAAATCTAATATTGTCTATTATTGTCTGTAAAGATTTACACTTATAGATAAAAATAGCATTCAAAATTTTCATTCTAGAAAAATAATGGGTTCAACATTTTAATTAATACAAATTTGAAGATATAGTTAGTTAGCTGCAGGCTTCATATCTTATCTAATATAAAATTTAAGATATAGTTTATGTTGTTTGAATCCTACGGAGTAGTTCTTTCAATTAACACCAGTTAAAAGCTAATCGTTACGGCCTTTCATCATTATTTGTTTTGATGTAGAGAAAAAGCAATTTGTCTGAAAATAATCACATCTATTAATTTTGTTTCGTTATTCAGAAAGTTTTAAAACAGAAAAGTTTATTTTAATAGAGCTTTAGACAAATTTCAGGTGTTTTAAATCCAAATGCACAATTTTTAAAAAGCGTTAGTATATATGTGTTTGAAAAATCCTACAAAATAGTCTCGCAGGAACTCAGAAGCAAATGTAAAATGAAAAAGGTAATTTTTTTTAACGTACTCTGTAAATTTAAATCAGTGAAATTCACTGATAACTCGTAAATATTCACTACTTTTCAGCAAAAATACTGCAACTATGTTGATTAGTTGCAGTATTTTCGCTGGTAAATACTGAATATTCACGACATACCAGTAAATTCCACTGATTTAAATTTAGAGAGATAAAGCGGCTTAAAATACTTTTTTACGTAATTTAAATATTACTTGTCTATGTAAAAAAGAAATTTGAAATTTTTGATAAATATTCATAATACTTAAAAATAATTATTTTGGTGACTAACGCAAGAAATGGAAGACACAGGAGAAATGGTCGCCGTGAACGAGTATCGGTGATAGATGCGTAATCGCACTAGTGTGTGAAAGTTCAACTACGCATATATCACAAACATTATAATTCTTCTTTCAAAATGAATTTCTTCTTTGAATGCGAAATATTCGAATTTGCGTGTGAAAAGCAAAGTGCATGCACTGAGAAATAAGAATTAGAATATATTTCCTCCTCAGTAAGTATTACAGTACTTCACTAAGATTTAGAATACACAAGTGCGCGAAGTACTTATTCTAAAAAGTCGACTAATCTCACGTGTGTGGAAAATACCTAATTTGCACACTTGTTATGTAATGTACTGTTTTTCAACAACTTAAGCATAGTTCAGTTTTATTTAATAAATGCTTGTAAAGTCATCTAATTCCACATTGTTCGGAAGCATGTAATGACGCTTGCCTCGGACCTTTAAGTGTTTTTTCTTGCTTTAGTCATTATCTAAATTATGATAATCTATTACAGTATTGTTTCACTCGTGCAGGATTGGAGTATGCTTAAAATAAGCGTTTTCCAATAAAAATAAAAATTGTGAATCAATTAAATATATTCTCGGAAATTAAAATTATTTATTATTATTGAATTAATTTCGTGTACCGTGCGTCGTGCTTGTAAGACTTTGTACCTTGCTAAATATAAATTTGCCATAACATATTTTATATCCAAAAAGCATTTAAATATATTATTAATATTTATACATATACTTTCGTAAATTTATTTTAAATAGCACATTTTTTTATTTTATTATTTTACATACTACAAAAACATGTTTTATCGCAACAAAAATTTATTTGAATAATAATTCCAACAATTGAATTTATTATTTCAGTCTCAAATTATAGCTAGCAAAACGTATAAAGCAATCGCAACAACAAAACAGTACTATCCCTTACAAAATCTTGCACATATTGCTCTCTCATAAGTTTTCCAACGCACATAAGCAAACGCACCATCCATCCACTCCACCTATTCTAAAGACCATCAATAATAATCACAAAACCTTTATTTTTCAAAAAGCCAGCCGCGCACGTTACCTAACAATCCGGCGACCTTAAACCATCCAAGCCGAGCCCCCATTCAAACAGCGCCGCTCTCTGTGAAAATATTTACCACTGCCTTTGTGAAAACAACAAAAATTTCTTGCGCACGGCGATAATTAAGCGTTGTGAAATGATTTCGAGATAATGCCTCTCCGCTCGCGTCCAAGCTTGCATCCAATTCGAGCCATTTAACGCGCCGCGCGCTATCCGTAATATAGAGAAAAGTCAACAGCGCGCTTTTATCTCGGCCGAATCTTTCGCTCTCCAACTCGTGTTCGTATACGCATATATGTGGCACACAGCGCGTGTAATTGACGCTGCGTAGCGGAGCGGCAGCGTGCGGTATATATAATGTATACATCTTCGTCAATGGAAGAAAAGCTGCATGTGGATTTCCGCCGCTTTCGTCCAGGTCGCGCGCATCTGGACCGAGGTGGCGGACGGGATCGAACTGGATCTCGGAGCGGCGCTCGGATGATGAATTCGGGTCTCGGAGATGAGGCATTGTTATCTTGAAGTAATTAGTGCCGTTTCTGGAGAAGTCTGGGAGATCAACAGACGCTTGGGATATTTGCGTGGATGGGAGGAGGGACAGTGTGAGATGACGTTTGGCTTGATTCGAATTGATAAAGTTTATTGAAATATGAATGATTCGATTAATTATTATGGATAAGAAAATTTTTTAATAAAACATTTGTAAAGGGAATTCTATATTTTCAATACATGTATGTAGCTCTATTTAAAAGGAACGTAACTTTTAACTTTTGTTAACGTGTATACAGAGGAGTATTTGTAATAATAGTGAAGAAATAAATTTGAAACAATATATTATAAATATGATTTAAATGATTCTTAATTAAAGTACGCACTATGTTTACAAAACGATTATGTGCATGGGTATGTGGCTATGTGCGTGCACGAATGTATTTACGCACACGTGTACGTATATGTGTGCACGCGTAAAAGTGTCTGTAAGTTGTGAGTGTTTGAATGTACATGTGTACGCACTGGTACATCTGAATCTGAATAGTTACTACACCGATATATTGATTTATAATAGCTCATTTTATGGGTTTTCCTTACAGATGAAGGCTGAAAAATAATTATGATATTTTTGTTTTCAACATTTATTTAAGTTATGTGTAATTAATTAAGCATACTAAGATCCTTTCCAGAAAACTTCAAATCATAAGTTTTTACCAAGTATAAATTTTAGGATAGCTATAATAATTTGTTTGCTTCAGCTATGAATGAATATTTTCTTTAAACGTATATATCTAAAAAACTATTAGATATAGAACTTTTTAAGAAAACTTATGGTAATTTGACGCACTACCTATTTCAAGCAATTAATACCGTTTTAAAAAAATAAAAAAGAATTGTTTTTACTCTTTCACGGTAACTGAAATAAATTTGCATTAATTATTTATCTAAAAGATTTAGAAAAGATCTAAATTTTTATTATACCTATGTTGGCGAAGTTTTTCGTTCAGATTAATTGAGTCATGAGATTCAGATCTAAATTGACTTTCATTTTTTCAAGTAACTATTTCACCTGTCTGTTGAAAAACAATTATTTTATACTTTTAAGTAAAAACTTCAAACTTGTACATCTTCAGATTAAAAAAAACGTTTAATACGCTAACTTTTTTTATTATTAATTGTTTTCTTTATTTTTTAAAAATTGCAATATAATTTATTGCAATAATTCCAATTAGTTTTTATTAGACTGAGCTCAGAATATTATACTATATTTTCCTGGTATTTGAAAGACAATACTTTTGCTGTCTGTAAAAATAACTATACTCAAGCAGAAAACTCTTTAAATTGTAGTTTATTAAGTTGATAGGTCGGCGGAAAGTCAGAAAATCAGTTTCTTTCATTAAATAATCATTTCATAGCAAAATAAATATTAGCTATCAAATTTATGCATCAATATTTAACTATGTGATATTTTTTATTATAAATAAATAATTTTGAACTATTTAAATCGTTAACAAATAATTTTTTACTTGTATTTTTATAAATGAATGTAAATCAAAAGTTCAAAAGTTTTCTATTACCTATACCGATACAAACTATAATCAACTTCTAATTTACATTAATAAATCCCTCTTAATTACTCAATCGTAATTCGTTTACATTATTCAGCGAATAAATTAGCTAATTCAGAAAATGCTTTCTGTTGAATAAGAATTAGGACATGGTAAAAAATGTAAGTTATAAGTACGTCAATGTTCGATGACATTGAAGACGGATGGTCGCGGTTAATGAACTTGTTTTTGATGCTCCGCAAACGTTACAGATTCTCATTGCGAATTAATTGAAATCTGCAAAGTAATTAGGATGACAAAACATGTAATTATTAAATGCCGTCGAATCGTCGCAAAATTTTTCCGAATTGCATTTTATTAAGATCGACGTAATTAAATTGTCTTTATAACCATTATTAGATCAACATACCATATAGACTTCATTAATTTATCAAAATGAAGTATCTACGAATTAAATTCATCTGATGCATGGTATTAATGTAGTACAATTTCTTGGATTTGTCTAATAACAACAAAAATATATTAGTACACTATTCGAAATAATTTTTCCTAACAAAGAGTAGTACATTTCAAATAGTACCGATTTTCAACTCTTATTTACAAATAATGTTAACGTATCTTTGATATAAAAAACTTAACATTTATGTAAATTATAAATAGGAAATTCAAAACAGACAGTTTTTGAAATGTACTAGTTTCCCTTAGGTCTGACGAAATTTTTTTCAATATTCAATTACGTTATTCCTAATTTGTACTACTACAAAACCATCTGTAATACGTCAAACATTAACTATTCACACTTAAAACATATTGCAACACGACTGCACATAAAATTTGACGAACAACCTCTTGACTAACAAACGATCCACCTCACCCATCCCCCGATCTTCATGACTCTCCATCTTCCCAGAAAACCAAAATGCATCACGCATCCACTCGTCAGCGGCGATCTCTACTCCTGCGCTCTTGCAAAAAAAATCATCCGACGCTGACTCGTCAATTAATAAAAATCCACAAACCCAACTAAACTAGCGCGCGCGCGCGCGCGATCAAAATCAAGTCCGTTAGCGTCTCTATCGGCCCCAGCCATCGGCGCAATGACAATGCCGCGAGCGCTAAAATCGTTTAAGCTTAACGCGGAAACTCTCGGCGCACATACGTCCAATCAGCCGGTCTTCGCAAGCGGCGCTCCGAGAAAAACCGTGAGGAAAGAAAAAAAACGAGCCACGATGACGAACGGCCGATACGCATCGTGAGAAAAACAATGGCGCGGTCCTAAAAAGCATTGAGCAATTAGGACGAAAAAGCGCGCGCGAGCGCCAGGCCGATCGCTTGAGTCGTTAACGTGCGCGCGCGTTCGTCTTGTGTATATATACACTTGGGGGGCTCTCGCGCACGCGAGTCGCGTGTGTGTATATATACAGCCGCGAGTCGCGCTTCCAGTTCGAGGCGACGACGGCTGGTTATAACCAGTTTCAATTTAAAGTTCATGTCTGCGGTTTGCGCACCAATATATCGCCTTTCTCGCTCGATTCTCTCTCTCTCCTTTCCGCGATCGTCGCTGGAGTCTTGATCGGTATATATATATGCGTGTGTATACGTGCGACCCTTTTGTTTTCCGCGAATACGAGAGCTTTGACATGTATGCACGATGAATGCCGATCCGATTTTGTAATTCGAAGCAATAAGGAGATGGTTGGTTTAACGATTGTGGAGTTAGGGGTGGTATTGGTGATGGTGGTGTTGGGTGGGTGGAGGTGGGGTGTGATGGTTTGGATTTGGTGGTTTTGGGGTTGGATTGTTTTGATGGGTTTGCAGGTGTGGTTTATCGGTTTGGAAAGGGATCGGTTGATGATGAAGGTTGGAGTCTAGTCCACGTGAATGGAAGCTTGACTCGATGATTGAGTAGATTGTTACTCAATGTCAATAATGGTGGAGAGTTAAATCACTAGTTATTAGTCAAACGGAAGATAGTACCAGAATTATATTCTACCAATTCTTGTAATTTTTTACTCTCTTATTATAAGTACATTAATGTAGAATTTATAATCTTTGTATAGCCATTAAATCAAAATGCTAGTTAAAAAGTTATTTTCTTAAAAATGATTTCTTTTTAAATACTTTATTAAAACGCAAAGATTTTTAAAATAAAGCAAAGTTAACAAAAGTTGTGATCAAAACTTTGTTAACCAGGCAAACGTAGGTTTCATATCACTTCTCTGGGCAAAGTTATGTAAGGCATAACCAATCTATTGTGATCAAGAAGATTTAAAAATTTTAAGTAATGTTAGGCAAAGCAATATAACGTTTTGTAATCTTGTTCAATAACTTGACAAAGTTAGTCAATTAAATTGGGTACAAAGTTTCTTAAGCTGAATTTAATATTACAGCGTTGATCAGTAACGTTCATGATAAAATAATTATTAGAAAATCATACCGATACACGTAAAACCTGTAAAACTAATCGTCACCATTAAAAATGGATAGTTTTCCCAAACGCAGACAAAATCTTGACTATGTTCCCCACGTTACTTCAAATTCTGCTGAATCATACCCACCAATCATAAACACTACCTTAAAAAAAATCCGCAGCAGGATTCCCCTCAACATCCGCCATCCAACTCTAATTCTCCTATATCATAACAAAACCAACATATACTTTCACAATATATAATTCAAGTACTCACATCACCACGCATGGATGCGCCAGCAAATCCACCCGGAAACAACCTATAGACCCCGCGCGTCCCTAGCAAAAAAATCGCTGCAACAACAAACATACCGATTTTCATTCATCCGCAGCATCTCAGACAGCACGGCGGAAGGATCTCCAGTTTCCAAAGAAACCCGGCTACTCTCTTCCTCCATCGCATCTCTCATAAGAGGCCATAGATCGGCGATCGATCGGCAAGCTGGCTTTACCGATCGACGCGCGCCTGCGGCCGGCAAACTGGTTTAATCCTGATCGGTTCTCTCTCTTTTTCCGAGCACGTGGAGCGCCGGCACGATTTTAGCACGTGTGCTTTTGTTTGTGCGTGCCGATGAGCCGGGCTATATGCGCTCGTTTACATGATTAAACTAGTCGTTTTGGATTAATTACCTCTTTGATTTTCTTCGTGTATACAAGAGAGAGAGAGGGCTGAGAGATTCATGAGGACGGATGGTCATTGGTGGTTCCTTCGGTTCTGCGTGCGTCTTTCGGAGGTGATGGGTTTTTAGTTTTGGAGTTTGTTTATCGGTTTGTTTTTGGAGGTTATACATGACGAAATTTTAAGTGAATTGTTTAGTAGGAAAACCCAGAGCGTCAGCGATTTTTCTTTCAGCGGACTATTTACTATTAAAGTTTGTGTGAACGAAAATAATTTATTGGTATTTAAGAGTATTGCATCAGTTATTAGTCGTCTCTTTGTTTTTTATACAGTTGGTTTTATTATTTTCATCATTGTTTAATTATTAGTACTATGATAAATAGCCATATCTATTGGTCATAAAATTCAGAATACTCCGTTATAAACTGGGTAGTAATTTTAGTTAATAATGCCGTAAAGTACGATTTTACGACCTAAGCTATACTTATGCAGAAGGACCAGCAACACCCCTAATTCGAGGAAGAACGTTTATTAGAGATAGTTATATAACTACTAACTATAATAATAATCGTAATAAAAATTTTTATCAAATATGACAAGACAAATGTGTTCAAAAAATTTGCATAGAATTTCTAAAACGTTTGACTTGCATATATTCGGTATAAATTTACATTATATTATATAGTCATTTCGCTTGGAAATTTTACACTAAGAGCCGTGAACTTCAATAGGTAATCGGCCTTCAAAAGCGTTCTCAATTTTTCTCGAAAGCCTCGACCCTGACAAGTGTCAACGTTCTACTATACCGCAGTAAAACTTATAGAAGTTGTATTATTGTCGGTTTAGTTTTATTGTTGTTTATACTTTTTAAAGACTTTCTGTTTATTTATTAAAAACCATTGTTCAAAATTTTGTATAAAAGATGTTTTTATTATTTCATCTCTATTATATGATTCAAAAGAATTTAGAAGATTGCAATAACTTTTGCACATTTCTTGAGAAGTAAAGGAACCATTTACTGTGCACACTTTTAATAGTATTTTTTCAAACTAATTTAAACTAATTATTTCTAAAATTAAAATTATTTTTAATTAGTTAAATAGATATATTAATGATTATATTCTTATTTGAAATATTTGAATAAATGTGGAAAATAAAAAAATTGTTTATAATTTTTGCTCATTACGCATGACGTTATCAAAAGAATGCAAATTTTACCTTATTACTTAAAAACAAAATAATAAATACCAGCACAGTTTTGATAATTACTATTTATTAATGTTGAAAGAAAACTAAATATTTTTATTTGGTACACTTTTTTATTTTGATTTTTACAATGAATACTTACAAAAAATATGATTATTTAAAAAAGAAAAAAAGGAAAAAGATGATTTAATTACAATATAGTTATTTAAATCATTTCCCTGAAATAATAAAGCTTCGTAATATTGTAAAAACATTATATAAGTTCTAATATTCAAAAATTATACAATATTGAAAGAAAATTTAATTTAAAAATGATGCTTTCTAAATTATTAAATTAGCTTTTCTAAAACTACATTATTGAATTGCTAAGTGAATGATTTCACCCAATAATGAAAATAATTTAAATTCTCGTTGATAACATAATCATATTGATACGGCAAACCAATAATGAAGTTATCCTTATAATTTTTGGATTCCAATTTGAATGTCGTCAAAACTGACGCACAACTTTTAAAAATGAGTCGGCTCTACGTTTATTTCGACGCAAAATAGCAAAGAATTTTCATTAGTTGTTTTTACACGAAAATTGTCCTCGGAAGTGTAATTGTTCTTGTTTCCTGTAATCCTTATAATTCAAAATCTGATTGTTTTATCTCACTTGATAAATCGAGTGCGTTGTAACTCGTAGTACCAAAAAAAAAGAAACAAACAAATCAGAAAACTACGTCTTAGAAAAAGGAAATAGAGAAGACTCATTAAATTAAACTTTGTTTTTATGCAGCAGTTTTTAATCAAAAAAGTAGTTTCCACATCCAGCGCACAATTTATATAATGTATTATTTTAAGAAAATAATAATTAATATATTATTTTCAATTATTTTGTTTAGAGTTACAGTATATGTCTGCCTTAGATTTTTGTACAAAATTAAAGTGACACATATGTGTCCATACTTACACAAATACACGTATAAGTACATAAATATATATGGCTTCACTCCCTTGCGCGTTTTTCGACAGACACTCCTATTCTTTTTAACAACAGATTTTTATTTTCTGAGTTTCGTATTTACTTTTATGAAAATATGTGTAACATATAGTTATATTAGTTCCTCGTAAAATTGCGTAAAATGTCGAAAATAAAAATGGTCTTGATTAATGAGGCTCAAAGAAAGCCCGGGTCATCAGTAAAATATAAGAATTGGTCGAGGTCTTAATCGGGTTCTACAAAACTGCAGAATTAATAAAAATATTGAAAAGTAATAAGGAAATAAAATTTAGTCATAAAAAATAAAATTAATTATAAACTTTTGACATAAAGCTGAAGTATGATAAAAACGAAAAAATAACATTACATCATGGCTTAATAAATTTTTTTTACTAATTTACTAAATAAAAAAAAACTAAATCTGTAACAAAAGTAACCAGTAAATAAAACATTCTGATATAAAAGCTAAATATTTATCTTATTATAAATACACTTAGTTAAATATTCTTTTTATTGTTTTTTCTATTTACAATTATCTATGCACAGTTCTGTAACAACGCCTGATTTTTATCCAGATATTTTCACTTATGAGCAATGACAAATGCGTTAGCTATTACATGGAACATATGAAGGTATGGTAAAACAAAAGTGTAAAATGTAATTTATTGTATTACTGACCATGACCGAGCACGCGCCTTTTCATCATAGGAACCTTAGAACAAAGAATTTTCTAAGTGACAAGGGCGTTTCGTCAAATTAGCCGGCATGATGAGCAAAATAATTGATCGCAAGGACAAGCGTTACTATGAAGGTGACGAAAAATATGGTCAATAAGAAAATAGAAAAATACAAATGTTAATTCGCGTACTGGTGGTCGAATTAATCCAACTGATCGCCATGTTTGAGTAACGAATGGAATGCTTGTTATAGCACTGTCAATATGTTTGAAAAATTGTTTTTAGAGTGCTGAGAAGTAACCGCTGTTAATATAGTTTTACACTTGATAGTAAAAAATATGTAGTCCGTTTTATTTAAAGATCTTTGTCTCTGCGTTAATTTGCAATAAAAATTCAGTAATATTGAAAGAATTCTGTATTGTACGAATGCGCGGCGCAAATTCCTCGGTGGTAGTAAAAAAGGCGGGATAAAAAAGTCGTCGGCGACAAACTGCTCGATACACATATCAAATTTAGCCACACAAAAACGCACTCGATTAAGATTGAAAAAGTATGCTTTTGTGCAATGCGCTAATACAATCGGAGGAGCATGTGCACGTAAGCCTGAATTGAAACGTAATGATTATTAATAAAAACTGGAAGCGTTAATGAATGATTAAAAAACTATTCGCGTTAAGTAAAAGGAGGCTTTAAACTAGAATTGGTAGCGTATTTTTGTATTATTTGAAAGTTTTAATAGACAATTGATTTTATTTTTCGTTCTATTTTTTATATATGTCTATTTCCTTTTAAAAGATAAACATATTTTTTATATAAATGATAGCTATCTTGATATGAAACAATTTCGTGACTATGAATTTTGGTTATCTTATATTTTTTTCTATCAAAATTATATGGTGAATATTTTGGTAAACAAATTAAAATTTCTACACTTATTGTTTCACATATTTTATCCTGAACAGTTCCACGCACTCGTTTGGCACTTATTAACCAACATACCAACTAATCGAACCAACAATATCCACGCCCCCA
Source organism: Eupelmus urozonus (assembly GCA_900480035.1). Classification (NCBI taxonomy): domain Eukaryota; kingdom Metazoa; phylum Arthropoda; class Insecta; order Hymenoptera; family Eupelmidae; genus Eupelmus; species Eupelmus urozonus. The sequence goes on along the minus strand of UELX01005356.1, from coordinate 2,011 downwards.
AAAAACATCATCCTCCCTACATATATAGTAATATTAAAATATCCTCGGACGTCCTGCCTCCAACTCCATCATTAAAAACCCAGCAAACCAGGAATTCCAGAAAAGAAAAAACTCTAGGCCAGAAAATACCAAACTCCAGGCAGCAACTCTCAACATCCGCGCTCATACAATCGCAGGAGACATTCCATAATTGCTCTCAGCTATACACAGACCTATCGGCAATTCACGCTCCCACAAGCACAGAAAATCACACGCACACAACTTTTGGCGTATGTACGTATCGGCGCGCTCATCGATTTTTCGCGTTAAATCCCCGGAGCGCGTAATATTCCGCGCCTATTGTGCTCCCTGCCAATGTTGACAGCCGCCAAGCCGCGGCTATGTGTATACAGAAAGAGGAGAGAGAAGAGCAGGGACAGTCTCCCAGCTCAAGCGCGCGCGGGTGACACGTACAGAACGAGAGAGAGAGAGAGAGAGAGAGAGAGAGAGAAGGCGTCGGCGGCTGATGGAAGGGGCGGCTTGCCGTATAAAGGCTCAAACCTGACAATTAAAGCGCTCAGTCTCAAAACCGATCCCCGACGCAGCGACCTAAGCTCTCTTCTTCATGTATGTGTGCTAACGCCGGGGCTGATCGGTAGTTCACGCGATTTTGGCCTTTTTTTTTCCTTGAAGAGAAGGATACGGAGGTAGGCGATAGTAGACAGAGAGATCGGTAATTGTGAGGAGCGAGGAGAAGGGTGGTGAGCGCGCGTCTGGCATATATATGCGTTACGCCAAGAAAACGAGCAAAATCATACACCTGCAGTTTCGCACCTTCCTGAGCGACAGCCGACAGCGAGCCGCTGGAAAAGCATCCCCGTGCTGCTGCTGCTGCTGCTGCTGTAGCCGGTAGGCGCCCGAGAGCGCTAGCAGCTGACTTTTACTACTACTACTATAATAATACTATAGGATACTCGCTGAGCGTAGAGGCAGAGGAGGCCACTTGTTGCAGAGGCATTGTAGCTTTAATTGCAGGTGAGTGCTTATTAATGACGTGTGTGTGCATGTGTATGTGTCAAGTGGAGTAGAGCAAGTGTGTTATTTTTTTTATCCTTAGAGGGGGGAGGGGATTTGTGGGTGAGAAGGAAAGTTTTGGGGAAAATTTGTTTTTAACGAGGTTGCGAGGAGAAGGAGGATTGGATATAGATTGAGAGGAGAATGCGAGAATGTAGGTCTGAGAGGAGTCATTAATGAAGAGGGGAGATCGACAGAAAAGTCTAGAGTTGGTCGATTTGGGATAATTGTTTGCCGGCTGTTTGGATCGCGGCCTATTTTGGAGGTCGCGGAGTAAGAAAGTGGAATAATTTTTATTAATCTTTCAAAATTGTATGAATTTAATCCGTTTTTTTTTTTCATTTTAATTCAATAATAATCAACAATAGTTGAATATTATTTTTTCATCTTGTTACAACATTAATTTTAATAAATAAATTTTAATTGAATTAAATTTCCTACACAGTTGAACATTTTGTGTTTTGTTTAGTAAGATTAAGAACTACATTCAGAATGTTTACAAAAAAAACCATATACTATGTATATTAAAAATCATATACTGTGTATGTTACATCGTAAAACTACGCATAATTTGTGTAATTTCAGTTAATAATTAAAATTACACAACAAATATGTAATTCAGTTCCTTTTTTACCACACGATGTGTGTTAAAAACGGATCCGAATTTTCAACTAAGTAATTAATAAACTTCAACAATACGAAAAGCTGCTTTATAACAATTTGTATAATACTAACTTTTATTATTGAGAACCGTATATTTTGAAATTATTCGTTGATTAGAATATCTGTCATACCTTCTTCCGTAGATTCGAATTACTGACGCAAAATTTTTTCCAATACTCTGGAAAACTGAGTGCTATTTCAAGATTCAAGTGTATATATGTATTTAAGTAGTATAGATGTAGCAGAATGCGTCTGACTGGATATGCAGTAACACCTTATGTCATCGCATAACATT
>UELX01005355.1:0-14093 GCA_900480035.1 Eupelmus urozonus | reverse complement strand
TGGGAATAAAGTACTATATGCACCTCGAGAGTAAAGTCAATTATTCCCTCGGGTAATTACTGCCCTCGCTTCGCTCGTGCAGCAAAACACCCTCGGAAATAATATACGACTTTACTCCCTTGGTGCATAATGTACTATTTAAACAAACGATTACTTAGTTAATGCAATGTACAGTATTACAAAAACGATAATCTAGGAGTCTAGTTAAATATAGATATAATTTAATGTCCTTTTACTTAGGAAACTAATACATCGAATTAAGTTAAAAAATGGAACTCGTGGGCATTATTGAGTATTTTTAATCAGAATTAACAAAATTTCAGTAATTCCAAGTTCAAAAGGCTGTTGAAAATTTTTAACTCATTTTTTATTTTTAAATTATATTTATTCATAATTATGTTTCAACTGATTAAAATAAGACCTCACTGAAGCTGACAACTAAATTATGTTAAAAATTACTCAATTCTGACCTGTCCTGGTTTTTAATATTCGATGCACTAGTTTACCACTGGCCTGAACGTTTTGACTAAAATAATTAGATAATTAGCTAAACAAATTTTTTTATCGTTAATATATTAATTTAATAAAATTATTTTGAATCTAATTAATACAATGACGTTCGTATAAATAGTTAAAATTTTCGATCGTATTCCTCGGTTCTTAATTTTTAAAAATGAGCTCGCACAACCACGCGTTGAAGTCTCCATCAGGTCTCAGCTGTATCTGAGCTTTCACTGCGGTAGCGCGTGCTTAAATAGCTCCCTCCTCTGGACCTCTCGAATTTTGCACTCTCACTGCTTTGAGCGTAGGGTGGTAGGGTCGCTACGTGCTGTTAATCAGCTGTCAAACGGGAATAAAGGGTACAAAAAAGGGTGAAATTACATTTCAATTGGGAGGGACCCAACGTGATACTTCTGCTTTATTTTATATAAAAGCTATTGTTCTTTGCTTCAAAGAAAAGCTTTCAGAGAAGCATACTGAATTTGTTCAAGAGATAATATAATTCTACTTATATAAAAAAAATAATTAATACTTTGCATATACAGCAAGTTTACTTTAGTAAAATAAAAAAACCGTTATATAGATGTAATTTTAAAATTTTTGAAATAAATATTTATAACATAGCTTTATGAAAAGCCATACTTTTTATACTATATAGTCACAAAAATAAGTAAGAAATTTAAATGAACTACTTCATTTTAGTGAAAAGCAAAGACTTAATTAGTAGAAATCATGTATTAAATCTATGTACTAATTGGTTGATCCAGATTATTAACAAAGAAATAAAAAAAGAAACAATTGTTCGGTAAGAAATGAAAGGAACACTGGCAAAATGAAAGGCGGTCGGCATGACACGTCACGTTCCGAAAACGGAATACCAAAAAAGTTAAATTTTTTAGAGTTGAAAAGATGCATTCACAATTGCATATAGATGAAACAATAGTTAAAACATCTATTATGGATGTAAAGTAAGGTTGTAGAAATGGTCGATCATAAAACTATTATTGAAGATAAAATTGTATCTTTTAACATAGACTTAAGGAATTAAATTATATTTATTGTTGTAAAATTAATCATATATACAATGAAAAATTGCTAAGGTGTATTAAAATAATGTAGGTCTAGATATAAATCTGGATGGAATCAATAACATAAAAACATTTTCATTTGTATTAGAGATTTCGGTTTAGGTACTTACATACAGGCATATTATTTTTAGTAGATTAGAAACAATATAATTTTAAAACATACAGCTATATCCACATCCACAAGGATATTATAAATTTTAATTCTCTTTTTAAAGAAACACATTTTTTGTTTAATTCTGTAAATTTAAATCATTGGAAAAAAATAAAATAAAATAACAATAGTTGCATCTAACTAGTAAATATGCATAATTTTTATGTTAAATTGTAAAATTTATCAAAAATTAATAAAAATGCAGTGAAACATTTGTCCTTGAGTTACTTTAAATAAAAAATAAAAGACAAATCCATGAACATGGAAAACAAGAGATACGTAACAAGCACCGGTACAAATTAATTTTTAAAATTATGAAACTGTATATAACTTATTTATCCAAATTATAATAAATTTGATAATATAGTAATTATAATTTTAAAAAATTTAGGAATATTTTTATTTTTGTTACTTTTTAAATGTCTTTAAATTTTTAGAAATAAAATTTTATGTGCTTGGAACAAAATTAACATAATTTTAATGGCTCAATAGATATATTGAAAGAACTAAAAATGTGATAGATATGGATTTAATATATATAAGTAGTTTGAAATGAAAGGCGACAAGCGTGTGACAGGTGCCGTTGCAATATTATGTTACCAAATTCATCATGAAATTAAGTCGATAGTTTGCCGATAAAACAATTCACGTAATACCCCCCTACAGTGTTACACACATGAAATTCAAGAAGCGGAAAAATCCATGCTTCACAAAAGTTGAGCTGACCTAATTATGATTAAAGATCTTATTCGTTTATATTATACAATTTTGGGATTAGTAAAGATGATATTTACATTAGAAACTTATAATTCAATTGTTAAAGTCAAAAGATATCGTATTCGAAAGTAAAGACTAGAAAGTATGGCGTCTTTTATATTCGTTTTATTGTGCTTATTAAAATAAAATTCAAAGAATTGGGAAAGTACAGGCTCCAGATCTCATGTGAAATGTTAGCTTTTTTAAAAATGCACTTTTTGGAGTACACTGTATGAGATCATTTGCCTTTCATTTTGGCCATCACATGTCATTTTTTTTATCTTTGTAAAAAATTTCCTTTATTAAAATAGATTAATTATTTTCTCTAGCATATATATATATAATAAAAAATATTTGTTATTATATAAATAAATATATTTATAGAAACAATTTAAATTTTGTTATTATTATTTATGATTATTAGTGAAGATTATAATTTCATTTCAATTTTTAAGGATTGTTTAAAAATATCATAAAAATTGGAATCATTAAATAACTACGAAATAACAGAATAATAAAATAATACCGTAAAATATGTTTTCAAATTAAACAAATCATGTGTAACGTATAGATCAAACTTCAATTTCATACATGATGAAGTAACAAAGTTCAATAAATAGTCGTTCTATAATGTTGCTGTATTAAGTTTGCACTGTCATATTTAGTTTTTCATTTATGGAAAGTATGTCATTCTCTATAATCCCATATTCGTTATCTCAAATAGTGTATAATTGAGAGTATAAACTGAATTATTACAAGAATACAAGAATATAATACGAAATATTTTCAAATAATTTAACATTTTTAAATAGATATTATTATATACAAAATGTATGACATTACTTCAAAACTTCTATATAGTTTAAACAAATTCAGTATTGATCGAATTGAGCCTCTCTATATTAAACCAATTCCAGCTTTCATGTACTAATATGCATAATCGATTCTCACTAAATCAGCCATCGTTACACTTGCACATAGTAATCCAATTATTTGCAGCGCGCAGGACATTTATGCGCTGATTGTATGTTAAGTAACCACATCGTCCCGAATCCTCATTACCCACTACCCCTCCCACGGGTATCTCGTGCATTTTACCAGTCGTAAAGGAGCGGATACACGTTCACACACTCGTTCAGGCGATATTAGGGCGCCAAAAAGTAAAGCTCGACATCGGCAGCGAAAAAGCCCACACGTGCTGTACGGTCGAGCCCACCTCGCGACGATTGGGCGACGCAGCCCGGTATTTTCGGTGAAAGTCCTGGCTGGACTTTTATCTCAGACGGCGCGGATAACTGGATCTCTTTTCCTCTCCTTCTCTCTTCCTGAATAACGGCGGGAAGGGATGGGCCGACGACGACGGTGCCGTTCGCTGCTGCACATCGATGCATGCACATTTCGGGGGTTACGTAAGCGGGTAATCGAAGGGGCCCGTTCCTGCGAGAACGTACGAAAATTCGGCGTTACGTGCCTCCCGGACTCGCCCGTTTTTTGGGGGAGATGCATTTTCAGACCCTGTATAAATAGCCAGTGGACCGGCCCAGAAAGCATGCAGTGATCTCTCGGGCTCCACAAGGAACACACAGAGCTAACTCAGCTTTGTGCTCTCAAGTTTATCGACTACCATGTTTAAGGTGAGAAAGCGTTTGAGATCCGTCTCTTAAAAGCGCTGACTTGATCGGCTGACTAGTTTGTTTATTAAAATCTCAAAATCGTTTTACTTACACTGTTCGGAGTCTAAAAAAGATTTTTAGTTTTGAATTTAGTTTTTGAGTCTAATTGTCGAATTGAGTGAACTATCAAATTAACTTCATTTAAACCAGTCGTGTAAATTAATAATTAAATAAAAATTTTCTGATTTCCAGTACGTACTTCTGGCGAGCCTTCTGGCTCTGGCTAACGCCGGCCTTCTGAAGCACCACGAGATTTCTCATCACTCCCACGGAGAAATCAGTCATAACGAGCATCACCATGAGGAGCACTACGATCACCACCCGAAATACAAGTTCTACTACAAAGTTAACGACAAACACACCGGTGACATCAAGGAACAAGAAGAATCCCGCGATGGTGATCATGTCAAGGGACACTACTCCCTCGTAGAGCCCGACGGTCACAAGAGGATTGTCGAATACACCGCTGACAAGAAGAGCGGCTTCAACGCCGTCGTCCGCAGGGAATACGGTCATCATGAGATCCATCATGAGAGCCACGGACATCAGGAGAGCCACGGACATCAGGAGAGCCACGGCCACCAACAGATCCACATTGAGCACCACCAGCCCATCAAGCACCAGCAGATCCACATCCAACCTAAGGTTCAGGTTCACACCACTTTGGGCTTGGGACACTACCAAGGACTCTCCTCCAACGACTACTCGTCTGGATCGTCCGGCTCTCTCGGCTCATCTGGTTCCCTAGGATCTTCTGGATCGTCCGGTTCATATGAATCATCTGGCTACGAATCTTCTGGTTCATCCGGCTCATCTGGCTTGTCTGGCTTGTACGAATCTTCTGGCTCATCCGGCTCATCTGGCTCATCTGGCTTATCTGGCCTGTACGAATCTTCTGGCTCATCCGGCTCATCTGGCTCATCTGGCTTGTCTGGCCTGTACGAATCTTCCGGCTCATCCGGATCATCTGGCTCATCCGGCTTATCTGGCTTGTACGAATCTTCTGGCTCATCTGGCTCCTCTGGCTCATCTGGCTCATCTGGCTTATCTGGCTTGTACGAATCTTCCGGCTCATCCGGCTCATCTGGTTACTCTGGCTCAAGCGGCTCATCTGGTTACTCTGGCTCAAGCGGCTCCACTTCTGGTCTTGAGCAGCACCTGAACAATGAGCTCCACAAATACGAAAGCCAGGGCGCTAGCCTGAACCTTGGCGGCGGAAGCAGCGGTGGACACGGACACAAAATCGAGAGCCACCACGAGAAGAAGCACGGACACGGTCACTCCTCCATCAAGATTGAGCAGCAGCACAGCGACAAGCACGGACACCACCACGAGGCTCAGCAATTCGAATTCAAAATCGAGCACATCGAGCCCGAGAAGAAGCACGAGGAATACAAGCACGAGGAATACAAGCACGAGGAGTACAAGCACAGCAGCGGACAGGGACAAGGTATCGGACACGGACACGGTATCGGACACTCCGAGATCAGCTTCGAGCAGCACCACAAATCTGGACACGGCGAGCACGGACACCACGACGTCAGCGGTAACCACCACGTCATTAAGATCGAGCACCACGAGCCGATCAAGCACGAGGAACACCACCAGACCCTCGACATCTCCTCTGGATACGAGCACAAGCACGAGGGATACAAATACGAGAAGCCAACCATCAAATTAGAGCTGCCCTCCAAACACTACCTGTAAATTGTTGAGGTTCATTATGACTGATTATTAGTATGCCGAGCCATACCTCCGGCGATTGATCGGGCGGAGATTGTAACTATGAGAGAAATTTAAATACTTTTTTTTTTTAATATTTTTGAGTCAATCGATGATGACTATGCATATTTTCTGTTCAGTCGCGAAGCTAAGGATTCATAATGGTTACGCATAGGTGATAGTGGGTGACTTGACAGGCTTATATACGGATACGTCAGTTCACAAGCGGAACTGTCGATATCCACCAATAAACCTGTAAAAAGTTGATCCGGAAGTCATTTAGAAAATTTTGAAAACTAGTAGCATTCACTTCTATGCAGAACCACATATGAATATCTTGGATCGATCACTATTTTGTCAAGACTGTCATAAATTACAATCGCGCGCGATCAATCGTAACTGTAAATATTGCTTACGTAAAGTTTTGCATGTTTCGGCAACGCTTTGAGACTGAGATTACCTTCAATCGTCTAATTCGTCTAGCACAATTCAATTTTCCCGATTACGAATTAGATATCGAAAACTAGTTACATTTATCGTGTCCACGCAGAGCTTTTCCTCGGTTCTCATCGAGTCGAAAAGCGAAGCGCAGGACTCGGGCTAAACTTGAAAAAGCAGAAACTGACGCGTCTCGTTTTTAAAGAAATTCACAGACGGACCGCGTGTAAAGGCTGTATATCTTGATGAAGCAAAACTTTAAGCGTTCAATTGTATAACAGCGCAACGCAACTTTTACTTATTTTTTATACTACTTTTGTATACTTAGATGAAATTTCTTATCCGCTTGCCAACAACGAGCTTTCATGAGCCGTTGCAAGAGCAGCTGTATATATATATATGTATCAGGAAGAGAGGCGCGTAAATGAGAGCCGCGAAGGAGTTGCGAGATATAGCGTGAGCGCGGGCGACTGTGCCAAACGAGTTTCTTGAGGTAAAAAAAAAAGAAAGAAGATAAAGCGCGCACTCGGGATTTCCACTCGAGGAATTAGCAAAACGCACGCTTTTAGAAAATTCTCGCGACTTCTTGATGCTGGTGAAACGCGCCTTTTTAGATAGAAAAGTGTTATTTTTTATATTAACTATATATATTTTTTATACCACGAATGTATATTGTAAAAAAGAAAAAAGGCGGGCGAGGCACGGTGCAATTGCAGCTTGTCCTTGCCCGTTGAAAAAAAGAAGATTAAAAATAAAGTGTGAACGTATATAAGAAATTGGATTGTATAACTTGCTTTCCTTTCGTTTAATCCCTTCCCCGCACTGGACGTGCACTGTGCCAATTATGTTTAATATTTCTTTTTCCTTTGCCGAAATTTCGTTCATATTCGAAAGTATTTAGAAAACGATCGAAAAAAATGTAAGTGAAATCAATACCAACTTTGCAAACCACTAAGAATAAATGCAGCTGAAAAAGATTTTAACATTTATACAATTACTATATTTTGGTAAATATTAATAGATTTACTATCATGTTTCATAATATTTTAGAAAATATTAATAGATCCATCATTTTCATGCTTCAAAATATTATATAAATGATTTTGTTTATAATTTTAGCATCAATAGTTTTAATATTTCGATCAAATATAAATATTCTCTAAAATTTTATATTTCAATAATAATTATTTATAAATAACTATTATAATCTAATAATATCTTTAATATAATAGTTTGTTTAAATAATTAAAAATATCACATATTTTTTATTCATTTCAATGGATTTATTCCGTAAACGAAAAAGAGATTTAAAAAAATTCTGAATATCGAAAAGTAGATTTGTTGTTAGCGGTACAATATTATTCAGCTAAACAGTGGTCATATAAGGCTTTTAAATAATATTGGATATAATATATATATATTTTTTATAACATATAAATTAATGAGCAATTTCGAATATTTACAAATTTTTAATATTTAATAATTATTATTGTACTTTTAAATTATTAACTAGTATACTTAGTACTTTCATTGGTATATTATTCAATCAACTACACTGAGAAAAACATTAGTTAGTTTTATCGGGCTTAATAGAAGCAATTACAGTTTTCTTGTGTGAACTAAATTTTTTAGTCAGTGTAACATTCTACAATAGATTTATATCATTTTTCTGTGAAGAATTTTAGAAATTTAAATCTTAATAGCTTTTTTAACTATATCTTCTTTCATCTTACAGTTCCAATATTTTACCGTAACAAAATTGCTTAAATATGTAAAAATCGTGTAAATAATTTCCAGGAAAAGTTATTTTAAGCTATCGTATTATTACCATAGATATAAAAAGTTTAATTTGTATTTTAATAAGCAAAAATAGAGTTTTTTAGAAGGATGAAATATATGATGAAATACAGAATTTTTTCCTTTAACGTACTCTGTTAATTAAATTAGAAAAGATAACCGACTTACTTAGCAGTGCGTATTAAATTGCAGAATCAAAATTGATTTGATGAGATAAAAATAACATCGCAGATATATAACTAAGTAAAAAGAATCAAACGTAAGTTTAACGAGTAGAAAGAAAGTGAGACAAACGGCAAGCAATGCTATTCTGTATATTACAGATACTCGTTATAGGCTAAATAATACTTTCTTAAGTTTGAACGATAGGTCCTTGAAAAGTCAACGATCTAACAGATGAAGCTGATAAATTGCGCATGCTTTAAAGTCCCGCCGTTGTAATAATAATCAAAGAATAAAAGTAATCGTTTTTACAATTGTATTTATTTACAATATTATATTTACAAAAATTGCTATGAATGTATCTCATTATCCATGAAATCTATGAGATTGAAGTTATTGTATAGTTATGTGTATTTTGATATTTAATCATTATTCATTACAATAAAATTATATCATAAGTTATATTGTTGGATATCATGTTATGGAATGTTGGATGAATTATTTATGATAATTCTATATGCGTTAAGATTACAGGCCTAAGTTAATAGTTGAAAGTTAAAAATAATATGTTTGTTATTAAAAATTAATTTTTTATACCTTAGGTATAATAATACATTTCTTTACCGTGAATCGGCCTGATTTGAAGTAATTAAGGAAATTAATTAATGATCCATTTTTACAGCCGTAAGTACAATAAGCTAAGCGTATCCTACTTCAGGCTCTTGTATTCGTATGCAGATATTTATCATAATTACTGTACTAATTTTTTATGATTGTTATTCGTCTACTTCATTATTTATCAAATATTACTCTAAGAAAATAATCTATAAATGATAAATAAATATTTTTTGATGATCTATTTTCTTTTATAAGCCTGAAAAGTGCTTTAATTGAAAAAAATAAGTGATTTTGGAATATGGATAGAGCTTTCAAATCGATTACGTTAAAACGGTAGACATTTCATAGTATATTTCAATAGAATCATAATATTAATTTTATATAGCAGTTAGCACATTTAAAAACTAAAAGGTAAAACTATTTTTATCAATAATATTTTTACCATGATGTTGTTTGTTAACATATTATTATCTATTATATTAGGAGTTTTATTATATGTATATTCGCCGTGAACGTAATTCCATTAATATTAATGAATTTGATGTTCCAAAGCAAGTTAAATGCTTTGAGCATAGCGCTAACACATAAAATAATAGGATGACGTAGTGAGCAGGCAGTATTCAGCGAGAAATGGTACTATCAACTCTTATTCAACACTTCGGTAGTATGCATCGTCAACTGCTGGAGTAGAAGATTTTGCATGCCCAGTAGTTACAACCTGTTTATCGGAAACGAGGATATTTTTAATAAGTTCCTTGGTGTTCATGCTCGTCGGTGGGCAACGACTTCTATTTGCCTGCGATCGTCTATATAATTTTCACAAAGCTATATGGAGTGTTCAGAGCTAAAAAATAAGTACATTATCACACGTTCTTGAAAAAATGCAGTAGTGCATCTAAATAAACTCCCTTTGGCACTGAGCCTCCCATATGATACCGACGTTATCAATTACATTAAGATAACAAAGTTGTACAAAAAAGAGCTTAGCAGTTTCTTACTACAGTGACTATTATGGTTATTACAATTACATCATTGAACTGTACAAATTAGCATTTGCCTTTGGATATTTACTGCCCTTGAGCTTTCCGCGTTTTGTGTTTCCAATCGAGCTTTTTCTCTATTTGATTAACGTACAATCTTCACACTTGTTTAGAATGAGAATTATAAATGTGCTATTCTAATTACTTAAAATAGTTTTGCTTTCCAATTATATAACCTACTCGAATTTTTTATAGAACAAATATTGGAAACTATTTTAAAAGCAGAAAACCGTTAATAAAAAGGCCTCGATTTTTGTACTTGCCTGATAGTAATTTTTTCGGCAATTGTCTGTACACTCAATAGTGATTTTATCCATAATAGGAAATATTAAATATACTCTTATTAATTTTATTTTTTACATCCCAATTTTTAAGTTTTCTTGTATAAGAAAATGATTTGATAATAATATGCTACAGATAGACGTTGGTAGTATTTGTGAATAAGAGATATCTTATATGGCGAAACAGAGAGATTTGGGTCATAACAAAAAGAATCGCAGCTGAGGTTAAAGGAAATACAACTGTAAGTATAGCAGGTTTCGAGAAGTCATGTGCAGAAATTAAAAAGTAAAGAGAGAATTTTTAAGAATTTTAATTGCTTGTATTGCAGAAGTTAACAAGGACATGAGAATCGAAAAAAACTTCAGAACAAAATCGATAAACAAACTCGCAAACAGAGAAGGTAAATTACTTGTGAAACTACTAATGCAGGATTAGTAATACAAAATAAAAGAGAACAAGAAAACGAAAAGAGAGGATAGTAATTGACTATGTTTATACAGAAAATTATTAACGACACTAATAATTTTATTCATTTTTGTATTTCCAGTTAAAATGATTGCTATTTGGTAAATGTAGTGAATAGCTTGTTCATCTATGTTGTTGAAATAGAATGATTATATTATAATATATTATATTTTTACATATTATGATATGACATATTTCTCAAATATTATGAAATATTAAAAAGTATAAGAGGTTTATTATATTTTCTGAAAAAAATTGATTGCATTCAATATGCAGAAAATCTAATCATTTGAAAACGTTAAAGTTAGCTTTGACTTATAATTTAATTTAGTAACTTAATAGGCTATAAATGCTTTAGTTCAAAAAAGGAAACAGACTGTTCATTTATGATATATGTATAGAATAACCCAATATTTGTTTTATAATAAATATCTTATAAAATTTAATGAATAACTAATTATTATGTTTTTATTATTTTTTAATGAAACAGCAAAGTTATCTTGCAAGTGAAAATCTTGTTTCACGCATTATTTGATAGTTGATAGGGTATCTACGAAGCAGAGTAAAAACGCAAAGATTGTAAATTTGGTAAAATAGAGTGATTTTTATTTGCTATAGACATATAAAATCTCCAGTGATAGACGAGTACAAAAATAAGCTAGACAATCAGAAAAAAGCCATTACATATACAGCCTCAACACATCCAGATCTATTTTACAGAGCAATCAGACATCTTCGCAGGCACACTCAGCAGTAATTACACTATCCCTCCATAATTCTCTCAGTAGTAGCTACCGTGAGAGAGACCATGATGCGAGAGGACGGGGGCGGCGTGCGAGTAGATGGCAGCTGGCTGGTGAATAGCTACGTGGTGGTGGAGGGGCTCCTTCTCGACGACGGCGTTGAATCCGTTGTGGGGGTCGGCGGTGTATTTGACGGTGCGCTTGGTGCCGTCGGGGTCGACGAGGGAGTAGCTGCCGACGACGACGTCTCCGTCGCGGTGCTCGTGCTGGCTCTTGACGTCACCGGTATGGGGGTCATGCACGTCGTAGGCGAACTTGTACTTGGGGTGGTGGTCGTAGGGCTCCTCGTGGTGCTGATGGGCGCTCAGCAGCAGGGGAGCGGCGTGAGCCTCGTAGGCCAGGGGAGCGTGGTGCGAGTGGTAGCTGACCGGCAGGAGACCGGCGCTGGCGCAGGCCACGAGGGCGGAGATGAGGATCAACTGTAATGATGAGAAAGATTGGATGGTTAGTTTTTAGTGCTGAATTTTGTTGGTTTTTAAAGAAATTGCTAGTTTCGTTTATTTATTGTTTGCGCATTAATATGATTCTGTTATACTTTGATATTTAACAGACGAATTTTAAAATTTTGAATGACTTGGTAAAAGATTTATGTATAGAGCATTGTAGAGTTTTATTGCTGGAACTCTTTCACGGTTTCATTTATTCCTTTTACTTTTTGAGTCTACTATATTAATTGTGTAGAGAGAAAGGAGAATTAGTTCTCTTGAATATTCTTAGACTTCAAACGCGTAATATGCAGATTTCAAAATAGTACTGTAATTTTTTGTTTCTCTTACTATATATAAATTATAATTAGTAAAACAGTGATTTTAGAAGAATAAATATTTACAAAAATAAAATTTTTTAATTTAAAATAGTTGCAAGTGAATCAAATTATCTTTTAATTTAGAAGAAACGAAATCTACTGGCACTGTACTACTGAAATAAATTTGAATTTGTTTTATAAATATTTAACACTGGCGAAAACAAAAACGGCATAGCTACCAAATTGAATTAGATATAGATTTAAGTCGATGAAAATAAAACTGAACACGCAGCCAAAAGCTAGACAACTCTATTCAAACTCAAAAATTATTTCTTAGACTTCCAAAAACGAAACCGCATTCACAGGCTACACAAGCGTCAAAATTCCCAGCCGAACCGTTACAACCGCACAATGCACACTCGTAAAAAATTTTGCCAACGCCCCGTATACTTCAGAACACAGCGAGCTCCCGAAAACTCACCTTGAATGCCATGTTACTGTTTGTTGGTGCGTCTGGAGTGAGACTGATGCTGTTACCGCCGAAAATTAGACTTTATATACTCCCGCTGCACGGCTTGAGAACGCATGAGCCCCGAAATTGTTTCGCAAGTGCAGGCTACTTGGCCCGGGCCCGGGCGCCTATACCGTGTAGCCCAACAACGTGAGCGGGGAAAAAAAAAGAGAAAAAGACAGGAAGAAAGGAAAAGCCCTGCCCCGCCGTTAACCGGTGCCCGCGCGCGCGCGTAGCCAAGTACCACCGTGAACGTAACCCGAGCCACATAATTAAAACCTTTTCGGGAGTATTGCATAAAATGCCCGGCTTATGTTTTAGTTAGGAATTTTATCAGAGATCTCGCGGCCAAGGGACTGTGCCGGTCTAGGCAAAGCTCGGTGTACTGATTTTTTTTTGAGTGAATTGTAGCTTTGAGATGATAAGATCAATATTTTGTGTGGGTTCAGGAGATTTAAGGTTTTGTGTGCTTAGTTAATTTTGTAATAAATAATAGAAAAATTTCAGCGAAGAAGTATTGTGTCATGGTTTGCGTGAAATTTGAACGTAACTTGTCTTTTGACTAACGATATAGTGAACTAGTATTCAGTGTCCAATTAAAATTTAATTATTGTTACTAATATACGTAAAAACTTTTTTTTACGTAAAAAACTTTCTAAGTATAGAAGAAATATATTTTGGTTCAAAAAAGAATCGAAATAAATAATAATTTTTTTTATTTTAAAATTGATTTTATCTGTTTACTCTTTTGGCAAAATATTAATTAAAAAATTAATTCTTCTTTACTTATTAACTCGTTTACTTATTAATATTAGTAAAACACTTATATTTACAGATTCTATTATTCGAGATTTATTAATAATAATTTGAATTTATATATTTTATAAACATTGTATAGTATGGTGAAAATAATTAATAAATTACGTCAACTTTTATTTTGCAGTATTAGTTATGTCTCTTTGAATGTAGCAGAAGGTTTAATATGTGCTATGAACTACTTTATTTCTATGTTTATTTCAGATTTGTGCAAAAATATTTTAAAACGAATAGGCGTTATAATACTAGAGCCAAATTAGACCAAGGCCGTTTTTACATATTCTTGATAAATCACTGAGAAAAAAAGGGGTGAAATGTTACTATTTTCAATGATAATTTAAGATATGGTCGTTTTTCTTTGTTGTAATTTTGCATGAGAAATTTGATTATTTTGACTGGTAAAATTGTACTGTATTTTACAGTCATTAAAACTCAAATTTCTTAAGGGGGCCAGCCTGAGTTGAAATGACTAAAAAAAAATTAAACATTTATTACTATTTAAAATAGTATATCATAGCTTTTATT
>UELX01005354.1:0-14095 GCA_900480035.1 Eupelmus urozonus | reverse complement strand
GTGAAATACAATATTAAATTGAAAAAAATATGACACCTTGTGTTGATACCAGAACAATTATACTAAGAATATACATTTATAAATGTATAAAAAAGATATTTCATTTATATTTATAACTGCCGTCAATTTCTTTAAAATCCAAAACAATATATTATCAGAAAATATCTAAACGGATCGGTAAAAATATATCAGTATCAAAATCTGATATCTTGTTGAAACGCCAGACTAATTTGGGTATCATCACCTATGATTTTGATTTTTGATTAGATCTATATTGAATAGACTTGTTGTTTTCAAAAAAATTCCTAATATTTGTTCCAAATTCTAAACTTAAATTATTGTCTTCAGAATTAATCAAAAAAACATACAAGAAAAATTTTTTTGTAAATTTGTAATTTTTATAAAATACGAATACTAAATTTAGATATAAAATAAAACAAAATAAAATAAAATAAAATTTTTTGAATTAAAATTGTTTGTTTAAATAAAGACAAAGGTTTGCAACAAATAAACTTTATAATAGTAAAAACAGAATTTTTTATTAGTGGTATGTATTCAGCTTGCTTGTCGGAGTTACTGATCCGGTCTGTAAGTTATGAAAACCATATAAATTTATAAATGATAAGAATATTCTTTCATGTAAATTTTTTCAACTGAAAACATATTTTTGAAACATATAGAGATTTAAAAAAAATTAATATATATTTTTAAGTCACAAGTAACTTTATTTTTCCTTTAAGAAACAGTCTTTTTGCGCGCTACTTTTGATTTTTATTTCACATGAGTCAATAACATTGCACTTTGTAATGTTTTTCCTTTATTACTAATTATTTAGCTGCTGAAAAGTTATAAAAATATCATAAAACATTAGTCTAATTTTATAGTATTTTTTGTGATTCACTTAATTTCGACATTGCAGGTTCTTAAATATACTTATTTAGTGCTTTTTATAGTAGAAAAAATTTAGTGATAAGTGACAGAACAAAGCGTAGGGTAGAAGCATCAGTTATTATGCCCCTACGCAGACGACAGATACTAATTACTAAACATTTGAATACGGGTAAAAATCCAATAATTAGGAAGGATAAATTTATTTCTACATTTACCCTATGCACATAATACTTTATAATTTATTATAACAAATTAACATAAACATTGTTTTCAAAAAAGTAAATTGTCAATATTAAATTTTGAATATCAGAATCTGCAATTATTACAAACTCTATGTTCTCTTAAAAAGATATAAATTTTTGCAAAACGGTTTTTATTAGAAAAAAATCAAGATTCAAAAGAGAACATTTCAAGCGTTCAAAGGCTTGGCTCTGAAAATGCTGATACGAAAGCCGTCAGACGAGCGTAAAAGAGCATGTGCCTATATACGTGCGGTCATGGCTAAAAATTTTGAGTGATTGATGTGTTACTGTTACTTTTTTCGGACAGCCAAGTGCATATTCTGTAAATTTCTTTTTATTTTGAACAACGTACGGTGTATGTTGCAATACAACAAGTCTTCGGTGTGAGATTTGTATAAAGAAAGCATCAATTTACTAGCTTGTGTAAGACTAAAAATACTTTTCGTTTATCCTACGTTCGCACTTCACGTACGATTTTCAGTGTTTGAGGTACTTTTGCTACCGAGAAAATGATGTAGCTAAAACTAATATTAATTTTCTTTTGTTATTTTAAATTCAGAAGAGTAACGAAGAGAAATTTTTTTTTTAATCAACGTATGCAGCCATTAGATTAAAATTATTATAATTTTAAATCAGGTTAGTTTTGTTTCGTTTTAACGTACACAATAAGTTGCAGTTTAAACCAATAAATAATAATTTATCACACATTAAGCCTCGTTATTGTTAATTGAATCATCAAATTAATCGTTATAACTCTCCTAAATAATTTATTTATTATTATTACCACTGCTAACAGTAAGTGCATCGTTACTTTTAAATTACTACTTGGTCGATAAAAAGATATGCGTACCTATTTATCAAGTTTTAATAAGCTTCATTAAAATAAAGGTAAAATTTTAAGCTTCTACAAAAACAAATAGTTTTTCTCTTTTAAGTCTGCTTTTAATTAGGATCGGAAAACCATATCTTCAAATAACAAATAATCAGGTACAATTACAAATATTTAAGTATAAGTTTTAGAAAACTTGGACAAGTTCAAAAATTAAAATAATATTTAATGTTTTCGTTTGTTATTTATCATGTTAGTTACATAATAAAATTCTATAAATTTTATCTATTATTATGAAACTGTAAAAACGGTTTACTTTGTTGTATAATAACTTTATCTATCGTTTATGCAATATTTATCAAATACAGGTGGATAAACTGAAATGTTTTGTTTGAGTACATCTACAACTACTTTTAAGAAAATTTATTGGAAAAAGGAAGAATGGAAAATACTGAAAAATCAATCTCATTTTGTTTTCGGTTTAATCCAAGATAAATAAAAAATGTTTATGCATAAACTTGCTCGAGGCGATTTTATTTTGTAGAATGAAACAGAATTTCATTATGCAACACGTAAAATTTAAAATATTACATAAATATCCCACAATAATTTTAGACTCTACATTAACGCTGTGCAAAATCATAGGAAAAGCCCACATCTTAATATTATAAATCCTTTCATATACAATAAAACAAGTGGAAAAACCGCTCCTTTCGACCAGCGCCCCCCAAACCTCCCTCAAAATTCCTTGCACCTCGCCATACCAAAGCGCACAACTCACCCACAAACATCCGAATCCAAAACGTCCTTGCAACAGCCCTCGCCCCACAACCGACCTATACTCAGCCTCCTCAAGCGCATTCGGCGATTATACCTACCCGTGCGTGAAAAAAAAAATCACGGCTTATGCGCCGAATCTGCCCTAACACATCGCGAGGCACACACAAACGTGCAGCTCGGCGCGCGTGCGTCGAGCCGCCGTCGCTGCGGTGCTGTGTGTACGCGATAACACATCCAGTCGCCTGGCGCGCAGACGGCTCAGTCGCGTCCTGAGAGATCAGCGCGTCGCAGCCGAGCACCGGAGCTCGCGCGCGCCTCCCACCTTAAACCGTATCTCTCGGCGCTGGATAAAATCGAAAAACGATTTCGTTCGTCGTGAATCGGGATTTCGCATCGTCCTGGATGCAGGAGAACGAGTGATTAAAGGTCGATTGTAGGGCAGAGAGAGATGCAGCGTCGCGCCGGATGTGAGTCTTACAAGTGAAACAGTTGCGCAACGATATAAAAAAAAATGCCGTCGCCGGCCTCGCGGCGCGGATCCAGCAGCGCGGCTGCTGTCGCAGCCACCAGCGAGCTGTGAGCGAGCGCGCGGATGTCAGCCGGAGAGGATCTTCGGTGTGCCCGAGAGCTCGGCTAGCAGAGTAAGTCGCCGCAAGTGGCAAGCGGAAGCACGTGGCTTTCGAGGGAGGTATGAGAGGATCGGTTGGTTTGAGCGATTGGGGAGGAGGAGATTGGATGGAGTTGAGGAGCGAGGGAGTCGAAGAGGATGCGGGAGTGTAGGGGGAAGATTGGGGATGAGATGATGTCGGTGTTGTTAAGGAGCATGCTGTTGAGTGCATGTGTGGAAGTAGGTGGTTTGGTAGATGTTTTGCGGTTTTAGATAGTGCGGGGGAAAATTGTAGGATTGCACAGAATTTCTTTGAGTGCCAATCAGAGTGAAAATATTAAAAATATTGCGAAGCGGTAAAAAAATTGGTTATTTGAGAAAAATGGTTACGCTCGCATTATCCAGTACTTTAGATGCATGGCTCTTGCAATGATAATAATTTTTCATTTTTAAGTTCACGGCTTTCTGAATAACTACTTGTGCCATTTATTACGGAATTTCTCGCGTCCGACTAATCTTATACATTACTACTTAAAGTAGCTGCGCCACGCTACCCTGTATCTTCAAGAGACCTTTGGGGGTCCTTAATGATTTTATTTAAAGTAATTATTCAGCAACGTTAATAATGTTTCATATTCATTGTATAATTCTTTTAACTGACAAAAAAGAGTCTATACCTCCGGGATATTACTTTTAATAAAACTTTGTACAGTGACGGCATTTGAAGGTCAAACTTGTAGTTTCATATTATAAATCAAGTTATTTTCTATATTTCATCAATGAAAAGCGATTCTTTTTATTTTATTGTAATCTATAAATACAGACTATGACTTGTCACATTTTTGGTCGAATCTTAAATATATTTATTTAATTGAAGGTACAAATATTATAAGGGTGTCTGTTCAATTTTCAATAATTTTTTCTTTTCTGATGGGTTGATTACTGTTCTATAAAAATATTGCAATAGAATACTCAAAACTCATAGTTTTATATATATATTTTTTCGTAACTCCTTTTTTTTCTAAAATAAAAGCGCGCCTCCCTAAAAGAAGTGTTCTTTATATGCATGCTTAATATTGCTTTTTAACCTGTGATTTGACATTTGTCCAAATGTTTTTGAATTGCATACATCTTTATTATAAATATCCTTATAAATCAACGTAAAATTCAATTACGCTACAGATTTAAAAACAATTTTTAAACAAATAAATTGATGAGAGTAGAACGAATTCACCAAAAAGTAAACTAGCAGACATCAAATATCTTTTATACGTAATACGTTTTTGACGTAATCTTTGATAAGCTAAATGGAAGATTTATGTATATTCTACAAATGCGTACAAAATCGATTGCTAGTATAAATCTACCAATTTTAAAACATTATTGTGTGAGTATTGGGTATGTTTTTTTAACTTTCTTATAATTTTTGACATAATTAGCAAGCCAAAAATTATTCAATAAATAAAGAAAGTTTTAACTTCTTGTCAGCCGAATAATCTGAATACCTTATAGCGTAAATTTACATAATAAACGCAAGGTTACATTTAATAAATTTAGATTATTTTTATTCAATAAGTATAAACTTGCCAATTAAAATCAAGAGTTTGTAAATTTAAAAAATTTAAAAAACACCATTAAAAAAACAAAATTACGCTTGCTTAACACTTTAAGAATATAGCTTAAACGATACAAAAGAAAATTTGATCACCGAATTTTTAAAGTTAAATCAATATTTTGGCTTTTTTTTTATAGTTTTCAGATCTTGAATGTTCTTATATTCTAAAAAAATTGTTTCATAATGGAATGAGTATCTAATAGTCCAAAATTGTATAAACTGATACCTTTAAGTATTAAAAATTAAAACAATGTAATGTGCAGTTATTTCACTCTTACTAAAACATAAATTTTACTTTTTAAAAAAATTGATAGTTGTCTTTCGGTTATGCATGTATTATAACACTTTTTATATACGGTAAAAGTTATACATGTAAGATTACTTTACGTGTGCCTAGCGCCTAGATTCTGTTATTCAGATATCACGTTTTGATCGAGTCTCAAAATTCAATACCTTGTAGTAAAATTTTGTATATTTAAAATTTTTTTCAAAATATTAATTTATTTTAGAAACCTCCCGCAAAAGTTAAGAAGTATTAAAATTTTTTTTCAAAAGCTATATCTTTTTGAGAGGCTTAAAAATATTTTAGCCTTTCTCAAAAGTTTAAAAAGTGGTTATTTCTTAACTATTTTTTTTATAAAACAAAAAACTTGCTATTAGACTTTGATATAGTGCGGAATTAATTATTTTATTTTTATTATTATTTACTAAGTTTTGAGCGCATTGTAAAACTGAAAAAAACTAAACCTAAACGAATAGGATTTTACTTGAAAAAACTCGGATGAACTTTAAGAACTTCAGTTACTTTCTAGAAAAAAGTTACTCTTATGGTCGTTTCAAAGGGATTCAAAGTTTCAAAATGCCTTCTTCCATAAGCATGTTTTTAAGTGACTTCCAGTTTTTTTTTTTTTTTTTTGAAAACACAAGTTTTAAGATTTCAAGAAATGCTCGTCAAATTCCTATAACAAACTTTTAACTTTAAACTAACATATGAAATAGAGCAATTTCTTTTTTCAAAGATGTTTTTCTTCGCCACTTGAACATTTTAAACATATTATTTTTAAATCTTATCTCATCTTACAATAGCAGCATTGTTTCTTGTTACTTCACATCATGACATATACCTCTTCTATATTTAATGACGCTACCCTTATATTGTACCTTAATTTTTACGATTACAGATTTAAAACACATCTTCTTAAGAAGATTTTTAATTCATAAAACACTTTCTGTTTTTAATTCTTTGATCAGGTTTACTCCAACATTAGTAAGCTATTTGATTCATTTAATCAAATGTACATTAATCTGAACCTTCTAACGGTCTTAAAATGAGTCATAAAGCCAACATGAATTATGCGGAAAATTCGTGGATTCTGAGTAGTCGCAATTGCCCATTCAAGAATTAATTGCGGTTATAGATGTGACAGGGAATGTAATTATAGTGAAATGAATTTTCTGCCCTCGAAAGCAAATCTAAATGTTTTCGGTGATTATCTTATTTTATAGATGTTTGTTCAATAAACAAACTTTTCGTTTATTTTATAACAAATTTCAAATATTAATCCTTTGTTATAGATGTAACTTAAAAAATGTATTGCGATCGACTATATTTCAAGAGTAGATCTATTACGATCGATTTTTATTATTAAAATATTTTTTTATTTAGAAAAAACATAATTATCCTTGCTCCAAGTGGTTAAATATTTTTAGATACTTAATCCTTATCAATATAAAAACTGTTAATATAATATAATCAACTTAAAAAAATTATTTCCTTTTATTCGTTATTTTAAGAACATATTTTCTATATAAAATAATATTTAGTGAAATATAAATTCAAAATTTGAAAGTCATCATCCATAAGGACAATTAATATTTATAAACATAAACAGCTCACAATATTTTTAGATATAAAATTTATACCTGATATTTTCGGATGATTCATACGAAATTTCGTATTGATTAGAATAACAGTTCCAATGCCAATAAACGGCTTATCTAAAGTACATAAAAATCTTTTAACGCAAAGGCTTTTAGTTACATTCTCGTTTAAAATAAAGATTTTTTCTAAATTTTCATACAATTAAAAAAAGAAAAAATTTATGTAGTTTTATATTTTTAAGTCTTGCTACTGATAGGTATTTTCAATCTTACAATAAGTATTCTCTTCTTTTTATCAAAATAAAGAAAGAATATTCGCATTTAACGTTCAGTTTTTAGAAAATTTCTCGACTTTAAGTTGTTATTTTAAAGGAAATCAAAAGACGTCAATCTTTTTTCAAAACATGAAAAATTAATAAAAAAATTGATTTTCTCATTTTATATAAGAAAAATTTTTTTTCATCAACTTTAAATACGTGAAAAAAATAAAAAAAAAACATTTAAAACTAAATTTTATTGTCCAATATTCACAATAGCTAATTTATATTATATACAATATTACGTTTTATACTACAATTACAGTTTTAATAAAACAATAAACATTTATATGCAGTATACAATCATATTCTCGAAAATCAACTACAAAAAGTTTTAATTAAAATACCTGTTTTTCTGTCGAAATAAAGCTGCGCATCATTAAAAAAATCGAACATCAAAGCTCACCTTTTCAATCTGTTCAAAAGTCTTCCTCAGAGCATTTTCCAGGTCGACGATTGTAAAATTTTTAGATTCAAAGGCAGAAAAGGGAAAAAAAACAGCAGCTTTACAATTTTCGAAAACATAAATAACAGCCTTCCTGGTCAAATGATGTATGACTAGGGATTCGGAATTGCTTGAAACTGACGTTTATTATTGTTTGTAACGTTTTCGCGAACCTCTATTTTACGATTATGGCTTTCGCGCTTTTTACAGCGACGCTGTATATTTCATAAGCTTTCTAAAAATCAGAACAGTTTTACGATTAGTTATTTGCAGGACTTGTTTAATGAAACGTAAAATTTTCCACACCGTTTTATGGGAAATATTTTATTTTGTAAAGCACTATGTAATATAAGAGGAAAAAGCTGTTTTATGTATTAGTACGTTTTGAAAGACTATAAATTGTCAAGTCTATGATACAATATTTTTAACTTGAAGTTCTGAGAAATTTTTAATTTTCTTATTTTTATTACTTTTCTATAAATAATTATTTTTTTTTATTTTTAATTATGAAGATTGAATATATTAAAATGAAAGCTTAAGAAAATTTATTCTGACTTTAGAGAAATAATAAAATGAATGTAAAAAGTTGTTTTACAATTTATATGAAATTATTTTTAACTATCGATTTAAAATACTGCTATTTTATCCTTTAGCAATAAAATTTCTTTGGCAAAGAACACTATTCAATATTCCTAAAATAGAGTAAACATAAATAAACGTTCTATAACTTTAGATTGTTTTTATGATAAACAACTAGCCGATCAGCAGAATTACACGATTTTCTAAATCGAAACGTACCTTTAAACAAACTATGTACCTCCATAAAAATCGCCATATCTTTAAAAAAAACATCAAAAACTAAAAAAATATATAAATAAGATATCAAATAAGAAAAGGAAAAAAATTCTACTAAATCCACATCAATCACCATTCACTCACTCCTATTATACACCCTCGAAACGCTTATAAAAAGTCGGGCCGACAAAAAAAAAGGACACCCCTGTCTGACGGCTCGAATGAAAATAACAAACGCCCTGGAATCAATCTCGCCACACCCCTGCGCCTGATCATCATCCTCGTGCGAAGTTTGCCTTGCGAGTGAAAAATTCGCGCCGGGAAGCGCCCGGGGGCGTCGCGGAGGCGGTTCTCAACAGGTGGCCACTATCATTGCCATACTTTGGCTCGTCCTTGCCTGCGATTTCTCCAGGCGCAAGGAGAAGCTTCTTTACCTTCGATATTTTCTTCTGGTACAGAGGATTTAGATTCTGGCTGAGGAAATTTTTTGTAAGTCTGAAGGATGGTTTTTTTTGAAGTATGGCGGCTTGTTTTTTCTCTTTTTAGGGTGGGTTGATATCAGGTCGTGATTTTGTGACAATTTGTACGAATGCAGTTAATTTCAGATCGGTTTCCTAGAATATGAATGAATTTGATTTAATCAAGTTGTATTCATGAGGACAGGTAGTAAATTACTTTTAATACGTTCGCGTGGGGAATTCTGAGAAAAATGCTTATAAATTCAAAACAGATCATCAGTTTCGAGGTATTTCTAATCGATGACTATTTTTGTTACACTACATTTGTTAAATGAATGTAATTCTTACGTAGATATTTGTTAATTGCACTTAAATGGAGTTTTATATATATCAAGTGATTCAAGTCTAAATTCATTTATTTAGAAAACATTTTTAAATTAATAATGTTTTATACTTATATATTTTATAGGTCCAGTTACTTTCTTCACTATTAAAAATATGACGTTTTAAAACATTCAATAGCTTTTAGCTAAAATAATTAAAATTTTTCAAAAATCAATCTCTGGAAAGCAATTAAGAGTACACAAGTTCTCTTAAGCAATATGTGTACAACAAGGACTTTTCAAATGAAAATTCACCTTTTCAAGTCTTTGAGAATGTAGAACTGTAAAAACGCCTTTTACCCGTACAAGAGGGAAGTATGAGCTCTTAAATTTCAAGAAGTGTCAGCAAGTCGCTTTCACGTGTGGAAGTGTTGTAACGGATGGATTAAAATCCCTGCTGACTCTTTCTACAGTAAAATGAAGTTTTTAGTACAAACGTAGAAAAATATCATTTTTTCATTTTCAATACAAGTGAAATAATATTACTATCTAGTCACATTATATGTAATCACTTTTGATATTTAAATTTGGAAAAAAATTGTGCATAATGTAAATGTATTTTTCTTTTTTATAAATATTGAATTATTTCCTTATTGCGTTTAGAATTTAACTTTTATACGCTTTTAAAATTGTTTCTTATTTATTCCGATGTAATTTAACGCAAAGAATCAAAATCATAGTAAACTAAAATGAATAAATTCACTTTGAGTATAATGCTGAATACTTTTCAGTCGTTTACCGCACTAGCAAATGAACCTATTCTATTTCATATTCTCACGGTAAAAAATTATCTTCCGGTAAACAGTGAAATATTAAAATCTCCGGGGAACACCATCTTCATAATGCTGGGTTTTATTATTCATCTTCGTTCTCTCACTTTTACAAGATTTCGCATCGAATGGCGCTGAATTCTTTATAATTTTAAAGGGTGAATGCCTGAGGTGAAATGAAACTTTCAGTGGTGTCGGCATCACCGTCTTTTACCTCTTTATTTCTCGACTCTTTTGGTGCTCATTTCTTCGTAATTTATTCATTTTGCACTATTGGTCTCCTATTTGAGTGTATTGCAAAAGAGCTCAATATAGTCGATGACTTTTTTATTTTGGACTGATTATTCGTGCTTGAAGAGCTTGCTTTGCAATGTTAAAAGTAAAAATTGAGAATTTATTAAAAATTTTTCAAGTGAAAATATTTAATTGTCGTATTTTACATAATGATACAACTTTAAAACGACTTGATTATTTTATTTCTTCGATGGTAAATTCTGTTACTGTTATAAACTTGTTTTTATGTAGTAAAAAGCTCTGCAAAAAATTAATGGGCAAAAAGAATAATCTTTATGAAGACTTAAAACAAAATATTTAAAATTATTTTATTTATTATAATTTCTGCATTTCATATAAATACAAATACGTTTAAAAATGGACACTCTAATTTTTAAAAACGCAAAAATGATGATTTTATAAGGAGTTAAAATTTATCATTACATCATGTATGGACAAGGAATTAATCGCAGTATAATATATATTATTACTTTCGAGTTCAGGTTCATTCTGAAAATTTATGCAATAATCATCTTTTCCAAATATACATACTCAAACTCATCGAGTTTGACGTATCAGATATAAAATGTGATCATTATCGCTAAAAATTCTTCGATGTTATAATTTCAATAAAAAATTCGTAAATTAATAAATCGATAGTGATTTGAAAATATAAAAAAAATCTTTAAGAAACGCAAATTGTAATTTTAAATTTCTTACAAACTAAAATTGAAGATACATCCTCAAAAAATATCTTAAATTTATTGCATAGGGCTCGATACTGTTTATTACATTATACTATCTCATTAACACCGTTGAGCGGGAACTACTTTAATTGCTGCCCAGGTCACTGCCAGTCCCCATATATTTGGCGAAAACGAAAACTCGGAAAACTCATATGCATGAATATTTCCGGATGTCAGGAAGCGGCGCGTAAAACAAAAAATAAAGCAATAAAGCAATCAAGCATCTGGCCGCAGGCCTTCGACCTCTGAGCTTTCGTCCGAAAATACTCGCGTTTACGCACAGGCATACATACACACAGACGAAGACTTTTTCATCCCTTTCACCTTGCTCCTAGTGTATTTTTTGCCTCGGCCTTCCGGACAGCGCGACAGATTCGACTTAACCTCCGTCATCCGTCCAAACTTTTTTTGTTATCACTCATTTACATGTTTAATGAACCACCGCTCGCCATTGCTTTCGAATCCTTTCAATTTTTAAATATTTTTATCGGGACTCGTCTAAATAAATAAGTCCTTACGAACAGGCGAATCAAAGAGGCTCATTATCTCTACGATCGTGCTTTGCCGCTTTGCCAGTCACGACTCGCCGTACATTAATTATTCATCGAGCGAAGCTAACGATAAGAAGAATAGACCAAGAAAATACGTGTCCCGCCAAAAAGAAAAAAATTTCCTCTCCCTTATAATTGCTCCTCATCCATCGACTCTTGCTCCGCT
The DNA here is from genome assembly GCA_900480035.1 of Eupelmus urozonus. Classification (NCBI taxonomy): domain Eukaryota; kingdom Metazoa; phylum Arthropoda; class Insecta; order Hymenoptera; family Eupelmidae; genus Eupelmus; species Eupelmus urozonus. The sequence continues at coordinate 2,346 of UELX01005354.1, read as the reverse complement.
CTCCGAACCCTCTAACTCCTTCATAAATACCTTTTGTCTGCTCCTCCGAGTCGTCCTCCTCTACCTCCTCCTCGATAAAGTTCGATCGCTCCGAGCTTGCGGCAGAAAAAGCTCGGCCTCCCTTTTGTTACAGCCCAGTCCAGCAATCCTCTCTGGCTCACCTCCTCCGTTGTGTCCTACCGAAAACGAAGAGGAAGAAAAATGTACTAGTGCCCCCGGGCTGTATGCGGAATTGCCGAATCTTTCCTTTCAATCGACTTAATTTCATCCGTTTTCTCTCTGTCGGTCTCTCTGCGCGCAAGCTCGTCCAATCGAATTCCTCCCTCTCCCCAGCCAAGGGCCGCTCTCAGGGCGACACTCTTTTTTTTTTCTATATCCCACCCCCGCCCTCCTCGGCCGCGACGGCGCCTCTCGAGGGCCGCTGATTGCGAGCTCCATTAACGAGGGATTCATGTTTAGACGCGACGAGGGCGGAATTCTGCGATGTGGGTGACTTTTTTCTTTTCGCTTTTTCTTACGCTTGACGCTGTCAAAATTTAGGGTGAGGTAATGACGCGATTTTGAACGTCGGTGGTTATTTTTGGAACGACTTTGGGGGCGGATCAATCTTGTCATTTTTTACTTTGAGTTTCGTAGGCGGTAAACACGAGGAATGCTCTATGAAATGTGTAAGAAGAATAACTTTGTTTTAGTGGATGGCGAAGTTATGGTTGTTGGTGTATATAAAGCACGTATCAATCAAAGAAGTATAGAAAATATTATGAATATATAAATAAAAATGAAAATATTTATGAGGATCATTGATTTAAAACGTCAGTCATAATTTTATAGCATGTTTGTGCGCAGATTGAGGGACGTGCAATTTTAGAAATATAATTAAGATAGAATATGGTTCAGAATTCCTTGAATATTTAAGAGAAGAAATAGATTCTCGATCAATATACGAATCAAACTACATGTTTACCGACTGTAACTTCCATTTGCACGTACATTAGATAATATCTACCCTAAATTCATATGTATATTAGATCTTATGATAAAGATAAGTCGTAAATTGATAATCAATAACAGTGAAACTTTAACTTGAAGCTGTCTTAAGTCCAAATCTAGGCGAGAAATGTCAGAATAGAAGTATTGTATATTTAAAAGATGTTTTAGAGTCGAAGATTATCTTCCTCTTTCTCTATTATCTATGTGATATTTACTGTTCTTATCTCAAATATTAAGCTAGATTAGGGGATCCCGTTCAGAAGTTTCTATCATAATGGGAAGATTTTCAAAGTTAAATTAAAGAGCTTTCGTTAAAAGTAACTGCTAGCATCAAGATCAGGTAACTTTCAAACTAAACCATTATCGTTGAATTTGTTGTAACTCTATCCGCAAAGAAAGCATTTTTGAATATGTTCTAATATTGCTGACTTTCGAAAATATATTAATTAATTTTTTATTTGTACAAACATTTTGTAAATCTTCAACGATTATGTGTTCCAAAAAATGTGTTTCTAAATATTTAAAAGTATATTATACTAAATAAATACAAAATTGTATGTAGCAGTATAACTTTAACTTGGCTTACCATGATTAAAATAAAACAAAAACTCATCTTGTTTATTACACTCATCGTAAACATTAATTCTGTTAATTAATTTTACAAAAACTTAATTTACGCCCCATAAACAAATTCATTAAATTAACGTCTGTATCTACAAGCACTGAAGTGTACATTAATTATTTGAAAATGACAAAGCTAACGTTTGGTATAAGACCTATAAAACACCTATAGATATAAATGGTGTTTTTAGTTGACGCCGCATCAACGGGTAAAGCGCACTTTGGGCTGTTTTTCGATCGCTGAACAGCCAACCAAGGTTATGATAGCATACAGTAAATAGTCCCATAAACATCGATGTTGTTTCACGTACACTTTGAGCAAGCTTCGACGCGTATAAAATTAGAACAAGATCATTTTGACGAATTTTACGCGAAGGATTTTAACGATTCTGCACTTTTTTCCGTTTTATAACTTGCTTGCAGCTTGCTGCATAAGATACTACAAATATTTGTGTACTATAGTAAAAGTTCTTTAAAATATTATAAATGTTTTAAGAAAATTACTAATTTAAAAGTGAAATATTAGTTTATTTTTTATTTTTTAAATATAGTGTTAGCTTTTTTGGTAACAGTTTTCTTTTTCAATATTATCCATTGATTGATTAAAAATGATATTATAATACGTTATTATAAGTACTAAAAATATTTGTTAGAAAAATTATTTTTAATTCAAAACAATTGCATTTTTTTCGTACGTATAAGTATTAAAAGAATTAAAAAATAAATGGATTACTA
>UELX01005353.1:0-14097 GCA_900480035.1 Eupelmus urozonus | reverse complement strand
CAAGAAATAGGCCCTTTTCCATGCCTAAAATTGGCAGAGAAAGTTGAGCATTTCGAGCGTATTTTATAAAACAGGGCAGAAATATCTACATTTCCGCCCTAGGGCTTAAAAGTCTACATTTCCGCCCTGTTCAACAGGGCAGAAAAGTCCACATTTCCGCTCTGTTTACATTTACCATTGAGTTGTGTACGACTCAAAATGCACAATTCCCTCTCCCAATTTTAGACGCAAAAAGGGCCTTTCTTGCGCTCGTTGGAAAAAATACGGTGTGTAACGTTGGAAGAAAGGCTTTTTCAGACTCGGGTAAGGTGTTATCAGCACGAGTCGCAGTCGAGGGCGCCGAAGGCTAGAAAAAGCTTACTTTCTCCCCTTGTTGCACAATGTACTATTGCATATATATGTCTTCTGATAAAGTTTTGATTGAATTTGCAATTATTAATAGCAACGATATAAATAATGTTTTCACTCAATTTTGTAACATTTTTCAATATATTTAATTAAAGAATTCGCTTGTTGATTATGTATGTTTATAATAAAATATTTTTAGCGAACTTAGACTTCAATATTTATGGTATTATAATGTTAAAAATTTTTAATAAACAAGTTATTTTTATAACAAAAGTTGAAGTATTTCTTTTATTAAATAGTTACATATTTATCATAATAGTTTCTTTAGTTAATGAATAATTGACAGAAAATAAATTAATAGAAAATAATATATTGGTTTCACAAATTCTTAGTCAAATTCAACTTAATTCACTACTATAATATTTATCGTTTATTATATATTGAATTATAAATAGTCTTATGTATAGTTAAATGATAGGTATTTTATTTCTGACAAAAATAACCAAGAAAATTGTATGACTCTTAAAAATTTATCTTAAATCGTTAAAAAATTGAGTAACCATCAGAGACTGTTTCGGTAATGAATCTTTAGCTTTAATAGCTAAAGCCGCTGCCTCGATTTTTCTCGTGTCATTGTACCCTGTGCATAAATTATTGTACAAAGCGTCATTTCGTCGGTCAAAAACGTGTGTGTATAAATGTTTTTGTATGAGCACAACAGAGAATAAGCGGTAGGCAACTGAACGGTGTCTGTATTTTATAGCTGTGAATGTAAATTATTTTTTATATTTGTATGAAACAGTATACATAAACACGACTTGTTTATAGTAGGTGCATGAGCATTTCAATGACTGAAAGTTTAAAACATGAGGCGAAGATTTTTTAAAAATATATATATGAATACATTAGTTAATGATATTGATTGAGATTTTTCAGATTAAAAAATTACTTAAATGCAAAATTTAAAAAATTGTTGTTAATATTATATTATATTACTTTGTATTTTTCGACTGCAGGTGAATATAATTTAATTTTACTATTTATCTAAATGTAAAAATACTATTATTTGATCTAATATTTTATTTTTAATCTTAAACTTTAACTGTTGAAATAAATAATTATCCTAATAATTAATAAAATATGTCTTGTAATTGACTACTTAAATCTTAAAATTAATTCTAAAGTCTTTCATTGTTTACGCTGAATTTCTACTTAAAATTCTGCGCTGAGGAGCGCAGTTTTAGCCGACCGTGCGTGAAGAACAGTACCGCAATCTAGTTGCAGATAAAGTTTTAAGAGAATCAGTGTAATAATCATAATATTAAATATTTTACTCTTGCTGCAAAATGTTGCTCTAAAGCTTTAGTCTTTATAGTTCGTTCAGTGTCTAAAATCATTTGTGTCATGCAATTCGACTTTTTTAATCTAAATGAATCTGTTAAAAGCTAAGTGAAAAATTGGTGGGGTAGAAATCTACACAGAATATTTACAGGAACCCCAAAATTATGTTTTAAGTATTCATTAAACTAGTTGGAAAAAACTATTTGAAAAGATTATAAACTACACTATAAGCTGAAGATGTTCGATTTTTAGAAAATTTCAATTAGCTTTGTTTAAAAAAATTATTCATATTATAATGTCGGTAATGTTGAGGAACTTGGATTTTGATACTGATATTTTTCTGTTTATAATGTTTTTAACAAAGTTGTAGAAATTTTTTAAAATTGAGCCTCTAGCTTCTAGTAAAACATATAATGTTTACAAAAAATTTTTATTAATTGATTTAATGAACGTTTACAACATAATTCTTGAGTTCCCGTATAATGTTTCGTAGGGACATTTATTCGATCCTTTCATATCTCCTTAAACACCAGTTATTATTGTGTTTCCTTTGTTAAAAAGATAAAAAATGTAAGTACAATTATATATTATTACATTAAAATGTTCAATTAGAATAGTAATTTATTTGAATTTATATAATATTTTGTACTTTAATAGATATTTGAAAACAGATTTTGTAGACAAGGCAAAATAAATATTTAAACAAATATAACACTTTATTTATCTAAACAGGAAATACTTTTTATTATTCTTAAAAGCGATACGCCGATTGGGATGATGTGAAGAATGTCTATTGACTGTTATTGTAATATTTTCAAACGTTAAATTTCAACTTTCACAATAATGCCTGCATGTGCGCGAAAGAAACTTGCACTACAACAAAATTTTTTTATATATACAATTTAATGTTCATATAATTTAAAATATAAGATAAAAATACAATATATTCGGAAAAGATAGCTTGTATCTTAAACATAATGCTCTTGAAAAATATTGACGTGTCAGATTTCGTTTTAGGGCCTTTAAAAGCCAGTGAACTTTGGCGTATATCGCAAAGAATCCATCTGGAATTTTGTAAAAGTTATTTCAAAGCAAAAATTAATTTAGAAATGTAGATGAGCTTTTTAATAACATTTACTTTAACTTTTATATCTAAGGGAAGTAAAAAAATGTTAGTCTATACAGTAGGAAATTTTGTGTTTTTTATAAATTCTATGTGAGATATCAGATTATTTCAGTTGTCTTGTCTAGTTTTTGTATAAAATTCAATCTATACATATACAGAGTAATAATTTAAATTTAAAAAATGATATTATACACAATATATGTAGTTGATTTTTACTCGTTCAAATATGAAAATATATAAACACTATATGTTTTATTCAAATTTAAACTTATTTCCCACTACCTACGGTGTGGTACTACGTGCCAATCAGTAATAACCATATATCATGTTTAAGCTACTAAAACTGTGTCTATAACACAATTTTTTTAGAAACGTATTTTTAACGATACCTATGTTTTGTTTGCGGGTTATTTCAGTAACAGTGAAAAAATACCGTTACCAAGTGACTTGCACTTGGAAGCAGTGAACATGTTACACTGCATAATGAGTCGATCTGCTTTTAATTTGAAAACTTTTGGTTCCATTCTCCTTATTGTCTTTGTTATATGCATTTAAGAATGAAAAGTTATTACTTTTTGAATAATTTTTTTGTAATGAACTGCAAGTTAAGAGTTTTAGAATAGAAATGAATTACAGACAAGCTTATTGTTAAAAATTTAAATATTGCTCGTATGCTATATTGACGTCAACTGATTCTAGACGTCCGTTTAAACATCACTTAAATCATTGATCGAATTTTAAACATTTCCGTAAACTGCTCCACAAATCACTATTCCAAGTTCGCACATAGCTATTTTTGCTTTTTGATTTGCCTATATAAGCGCAAGTAGTACGCAAGGTTATCACAGTTACAGTCCAACCCCCGCTAAATACACTTCGGTGCGTTAAAGAACAGTAAAGACATTGCATCAGATCATAGTTATAAGTTTTATTAAAATATATAATTGACAGTTCGAGATTATTAAATAAATTAATTTATTAAAAAAATTTATTTTAGTTTAATTTTTAAAATGTAGCATTTTTCAAATTTTAATACATTTTTTTAAATATTCAAATAAGCCTGTATATATCTGTAATATACTTTTTGTAATTAATAATAATTCATTTTTTGTATACTAGACGATTATTTTTTTATTAAGTGAATAAATTTTGTTGTCATGTAGAAAAATTGTGAAATCTTTCAATTAAAGCACATCTTTGTGTATTCTAATCATTAATGTTTATATTTTTCTAAAATAAATTTTTATTTTTATAAAATAGATAATTTAAAAAAAAACAGTTATGGGGGAGACTAAAGCAATGAACAGTGAAACATACATCAATGATTTTTTCAATATGAAGGACGAAACAGTCGAAGATGAACAAAGTGAAGTAACTGAATTTTTTAATGGCTGCAATATACTCGTCACTGGTGGTTCCGGATTTCTTGGAAAACTTCTCATTGAAAAATTGCTTCGGTAAGTTGATATAGACATAAAAGTGTATCAATTTATATATTTATAACAAAGCGTACTTCGTAGCCCTTAACAAAATATTTTTTATCTATATGCTCGTTACTATATAAAAGCTTTGAAAAATATAAGTTTTGATTTATGTAGGCCACATAGTTTTTCCTTGAACATTTTGAATTAAATAGTTAGTCAGATGATTTAAATTAGAATTTAAATGACTTGAGAATTACCAGAATACTACCTGGAATGAAAGTTTTCCTGAAGAATTATATAACTTATAGTTATTTAAATTGATTTTTATGCAGTCAAAAGAATTGTAAATTAGGAATAGATAAATAGATTTATGAGTATGACTAAAGAAAATTTTAGATGTTTATTTATTATTATTTATTGCATTACAAGAATAATCTTCAATAAAAATTTTAGCATGATTCGCATCTCCAATATAGTTTTTAATTATTATTATATATAAAGTATTATAAAAGTTAAATATTTGACTTGATTTTTTTTTTAAAATACATTATAAGTATTTGTAATATTTAAAAATTATATTCCAAATTATATAACAATTTTTATTTGAGACGAGAATTTATTGTCTGATTTTTATTTTAATTATTTTTATTATCTTTGTAATTTTTAATTCTTGTTTTACTTTTTATTAATTCATGATTTAATCACAAAGAGCAAAATAAAAATAAATATAAAAAGAACAATGCTGCAATGATACAATTTTTTATTGATTATAAAGAACATTAGTTAAGCAATAATTAGGTTCGCTTTATAATTAAAATTTATTCGTAATTTTGGCTCTAATTTGGTTTATATTTGACGTACTTTTTTTTAACAAAATTATACTGTCGGATGTTTTGTTACTGTTAACGTTTGTAAAGCACGCAGGTTTCAAAAGATAGATTCTCCTTGTTAGTAATACAATTAACTTAATGAATTCTTTATTTGAAGACAATACTATTATTTAAATTTTAGTGCATGTCCAAATATGGGAAACTTGTATCTGCTAATTCGGCCCAAAAAAGGAAAAACTTCGGAAGAAAGATTTAAAGAACTTTTTGAAGACGTTGTAAGTATCAAAGAAAATAGTAAATACTTTCGTTAAAATAAATATAAAACACCAATAAATTAGAAACATTAATAATAATCAAATTATAATTAATAGTACATTATGTGCCAAGGGCGATAAGTGGACCTTTATTGCCCGAGTGTGGAATTTACGATAGCCCACAGCAACGGGCAATAAAAATTCTTTATTGCCCGCTGGTCTGAAAATGGTCACTTAAGGCCCGCTTTTGGGAGCAATAAGACGCGAAAATCGTGCTTGTGTGACATAAAGAAATTTACTAAAAATTATATACACATTTAATTTTTGTAGATATTTGAGCCACTAAAACGCAAACAACCAAATTTTGCAAAACATGTCGTTATGATTGAAGGAGATACTGGTTTAGACAATTTAGGTTTGTCTTCTACGAGCAGAGATTTTCTTGTTAAAAATACCCATGTAGTCTTTCACGGTGCTGCTACAGTGCGCTTTGACGAGTCTCTACGCAAAGTAATCAGCATTAATGTTAGGGGTACCAAGTTAATGCTCATGCTTGCGAAAGAGATGAAAAATTTAAAGGTATGATCATCGATTTTTTCATGTGCTAAGGCAATTAAAGATAAGACATTGTAAAATAATCATGACAAATTCTTTCTAGTCATTTGTACACATCTCCACGGCCTACTCACACTGTCATCTGATTAATATAGAAGAGAAATATTACAAGCCTGCTATGGATCCAGATAAAGCAATTACTTTGATTGATATGTTTGATGATAATATGCTGGAACATATGAAGACAAGGTTAGAATAATTTTTGCGTAATTTTAATTATTCAGAATTAAAATAATACGACTTTGTTCGAAAGTTTAAAAGCTAATTCTCATCAACTTTATTTATTAGAAAATGACAGTCATAAGCAGTAGTATTTAGCAATTTAGCAAATTTAAAAATACATAATTACACACATTAAAGTACATATCGTACGTCAATCTCAATTTAATATTTTTATTATACCAAACAAATTTCTGAGGAATTAAAAAAAATGATGACTTGAAATTTGATGAAATTTTAATAATTTCTCATTTCTATTTATATTTATAAACATTAACAGAATCTGTGGAGCCTGGCCAAACACTTATGCGTTTTCCAAAGCAGTAGGGGAAGAAACAGTACGAATTTATGGCCGCAAATTACCACTTTGCATGGTTCGACCTTCGATCATGTTGGCGACTTACAAAGAACCGATTCGGGGTTGGATCAACAATTTGTATGGTGCAACTGGGGTAGCAACCGGTGCCTACCTTTGTATTCTGCGCGTTCTAAATTGCAATAAACAGAATATTGCCGAGATGATTCCAGCAGACTATGTCATCAACAATATCATCGTCGCCGCTTGGGATACGGGCAAGTCGTGGTAGGTTTAGGTTCTGTCATTTCTTTAATTTTCTTAGTTATTTATAAACATTAAACAAATTCATTTAAATCTTTTAGTTAACATCAATATTGTAGTTTGAAAATTTTCACCATATAACAAACTTTTAACTAAAGTGCGACTAAATTCTTGATGAACTTTAATTTTTTAGGAGCGAAAAATCTAATGAAATGATAGTACAAGATTACATCGAACCTCCAATCTTCAATTCCGTATCTTCCTGTCAAAATCCCTTGAAGTGGGACGATTATAAGGAGTTAAATCAAAATAAAGGACTTGAAATACCTAGCGTTCATGCAGTTTGGCACCACATATTTATGCTTATCAAACCAAGATGGCTGTACAACATTCTTGCATTTCTTTTGCATACAATACCAGCATACATAATTGATGGCATTGCTATACTTATTGGACGTAAACCTATGTGAGTAAAAAATACTTACCACTCGAGAAGAAAATCATTATAAGGACATTTTTATAAATAATTTTCTAAATTCTAATATTTTACTTTTAGGTTGGTTAAAACTTATCAAAAAATTCATAAGTTTAGTGATGTGATTGCTTACTTTTGTACTAGACAGTGGAACTTTAATAATAAAAATGTTATGAGTCTGTGGGAAAAAACTAGCTTAGCTGATAGAAAGAAATTTGACTTCAACGTAGAAAATATTGACTGGGAAGATTATTATGTTTACCATGTCCGTGGAATACGCATTTACTTACTTAAAGATCCATTATCGACAATAGAACAAGGAAGATTAAAGTACAAAAGGTGAGTTTACAAATATATTATTAATGTATTCGTTTCATTAGATTTTCCAAATATCTAAATTATCTATTAATCAATAACAATGTTTTTGAAATATCATAATTTGGGCCTGTGCAAAAGCTCGCTCGAGCTGGTTCGGGCGAGCTCGAATTTAGGCAAAACTGGAAACCAAGTTGAATCTGTACAAACTATGTCGTAAGCTTTGAAATCTTAAATAAGATCTTGCCGTATTTTTGAACAACGACACATGGGCATAATTCATGTTTGAAAAGTTTACTGATAAATCAATTCCATCTTCGACCGATGAAAAATGACAAATAATATGTAAAAAAAAGCATTTCCAAAGAAAAGTCACTTGAGCTATTATTCTAAATTACCATATATATTATTATTTAGTTAAAAGACTTCAATCATGCAATTTCATTTATAATTATTTTAAATTTGAAAGTTAAAATACATTCTGTAAATTTAAATCAGTGATATTCACTGATATTCACTGATTTAAATTTATAGGGCATATTTACAGACATACATGTTTAGAAAAGAACTTTTTTTTTTAAGCATTACAATTTTACCTTCTTCTAAAAACATCGTTCATTTATTGTTTAGCAAAGCTCGAACTGAGTTTAAAAGCTTGTGCTTTTGCACAGGTCTATTATAATTATGATTATTAGATTTTTATAGATTATAAAACTAATTGAAAATTTAACATTTTTTTTCAGAATGAAATTAGCCCATTATACGATAATCTCAATACTTAGTCTTCTTCTGCTTTGGTTTACGATATCGTACGTACAAGCACGAGTTTCTACCTACTAGTATAGAATATAGTTGTTTTTGACTTGAAAAAAAGTATACTCATTTCAATATCATCATCATAACTATCATCAATCGATATGAGCTCTCTTACTTTGAAAAAACTCAAGAAATTCTAGTGTAATTTAAAGAGAAAGATGGAAGAAAAAGCAATGGGATTATTTCTTGAGATAGAATTTTAATCACATATCAGCGAATCATTATTCATACAAGTTTTTACGATTGTATTGATGCAGAATTCGAGGCATTTGACGCTAATTAGAATGTGTATAAATTGTGTATAAATTTTTTTTACCTTTAATGTACAAGTATTTAAGAAAATAAGATTAATTAATTTTAAGTTAACAATCTATATAATTAATAAATAAAATTTCTTTCTATAAAATTACATATATTATTTTTTAATAGCTACCCATTCAATTTTTTGTTATATACGTATAATTATAAAACTTTTGTGATAAAGTTTTAGACAGACTTCAATTTTTTTTAACAAATAATTACAATGTGATTCATAAATTATTCTATTCTTAAAGTAAACCGAAAGTAAGAAACAAGTACTATAAAGGCTTTTGTAGGATTATTTCCATTTTATTTATATAATTATTTCATAGATCACTAAAATAAAAATTATATTACAATTTAAGAACGAAAATTTATATTCTTATTAATTATGAATCAATTAAAAATTTGAACTTTCAACTATAATATTATTTATCAATTTTTAAAATCGAGTACTTTCATGAAGTAAAGAGAAAGCTACTTTAAAATTAAACAATGTTTCTGTTCCACGGAAATGACCTGTGTCCAGTGACGTTGTGCACTACGTATTATTTCAATATCATTACAGTCCGCGCACTCATTAATCGATACATTTGACAAATAACCAGCTGTGAAAAAAAGCAACAATCGGTTTGTAAGAAATAGAACGAACTATTTATTGTTTAATCTTGAATGTATGTTTATTTATATACTTTTCAATTGGTGTGTATTTCAGATATAATGAAAACTTGTTTTTTTTTCTGTATAGAATCAAACGTACTGATTTTGTGATTAAGATCGTGGCCAGACATTCGAAAATATTTTTTTCAAATTAGTTTTTATGGAGAGAGTCATAATTTCAACAGTAAAATTTTCTAACAACTTAAAAAAAAACACATTTTTATAAGAAACTAACAAATTATAGTTCGTCACTTTAAATTCAAATTAAAAAAGAAGAGATATAATGATTAACAAAGAGATATTAAAAATAATTTCATTTATACTACGAAAGTAAAAGTTTCACCTTAAAAAGCTGGCACTGAGTAGTATAATTTTATCAATTATTTTTGTAAAATTTTACATAAAGCAGTGTTTACTTAGTTAAGGTAGCATCAGTGATGGGTATCGTATCAAGCAAGGGCCCTATGGGGAGCTTAAATTTTTTTGCAAAATTTTGTTCAATAAATTGTTTTGAATGTTAAAAAATAAAATTTTTAACAACCTGTGAGCATACATACAAAAAAATTCTTCTGCTAATATGAAAATCAACGTTATTTTTCTTTTATTTTCAACGTTATTCTTAATATCTTTATTATACGTTCGGTAAGACGTATGTTTAATCACGGCATTAGATTCCTCGTGCAAAAAACTTCAATTATATACTTAATTTGTTAAGAGTTATTATTTTATAAGCTATAAAGACTTTAGCGCCCGCTCCGGCGTTTTTAGCGCTCGCAGGTCTATAAATGGTCACTTTTGTCTCTCATTTTAGGTATTAAAAAGCGCGAAAATCGTGCTTGTGTTACAAAAAAGTATTTGACTACATGAACTTTTACGTGAATCATTGAGTGTCCCTCTACAGGGCCCCTTAATGATTCGGGACAGCGCGCAGAAGCCTCCATAACATTCTTACTATCACCTGTATTTAAATTTCTTTTTTACTTAAAAAGTCTATTTTTTATGATTTAAGATATATTCTAACTTTATAAAATTAGAAATACAACAATTTTTTATAATAATCTATCAGATCAATATCTTTAAAAAATTAAAATATTAATAATGATAATGAGTATTATATGTACACACCTGCACAAAGAATAAGTTTATAATAAATAATTCATAAAAACTTAATATTACAATACTTTTTTTTCCTCAAATCGCAGAATAATTAATAATACTCGAAATCAGGAATAGAGTTAGTTTACAATCACAACTCGACAGAAGTTGTTCAGTAGTTGATTAACAGAAACAAAAGTAAATAGAATGGATATAACGCATTAAAATATTAATTATTTTTAATACATTGCTCGAAAAATTTCCTTTTATTGTTTAAAACTGAAAAGGTGCATACATACAATATAAAACTTACATTTATTTGCTAGTAGAAGATAGTTTTTAGTATCTTTAATAGTTCATGTTTATAAATCAACTCTGTAAAAATCTTCCTGGGTTTGTAACCAAAATTCACCGATATTTTCTAGATAAAAACAATACTTTACTAATATCATATCATAGTTAAAAAATATAATAATTCTGCGCTTATTATTATATTAAGTCGTTCGACAACAAACATAGTTTCTATACTTTAAATATTGACAAAAAATAAATATAAATGTTTGATTAACACGATAACGAGATAATCTCGGTAATATTCTACCAGAGTAGATTTAAATGTATTTGATGAACTTAAAAATCATACTTAAGGTTTTGTAATGTAATTTTACTTATTAATTTTATTCTTTTGCTTTTCATTTTATAACTGTTTGTGAAAACACTTATTTAAAATTTATTTTTTTGCGATAACGTTAAATTTATAAATATGTATATAAATTTTCATGCATTTGCAAATCACCAGAGTTCGTCGTTTTCCTTTCATTCTGTTTTTAAATATTACTTACGATTTTTTTTCTAATTAAATAATAAAACTCTGTTATTTTGATCTCATAATTTCAAAACCGATATAATTGTATTAAGAATTTATTATTTATTTTATAGGAAATTTTATACACATTTAACATGAACAGCAAAACATACCTAGAGGACTTTTTAAATTTCAACGATGAAGAGCCTGAAATTAGCGAAATTGCAAAATTTTATGAAGGTTGTAATATTTTTATTACTGGTGGATCCGGGTATCTTGGCAAACTTTTAATTGAAAAAGTTATTCGGTAAGTAAATTTAAATTAGTATTAAATAGTACATCGTACAACTAGTACCGTAGTTGTCATAATAAGGCATTCGGTCTGTATGTGAGTGGATGACTGGCAACTTATCACACTAATTTTATACATTTTTTATGACTGATACTCGGAAAGCATCGCATAGTTCAATGGTTTTACTCAGGTTAAATAGTGAATTTTATTATCCGATCACACAAAAATGTGTTACTTATAAGTAAAAGGGTTACGTAATTAATAATAATGTAAAAGAGTTTAAATATGAAAAGTAACGCAATGTCACTCTTAGTGCACTCGCAATGTACATTATTTTTATTATGTTAGATCTTACTAAGGAATTGAATAAACTTTTTAAATATTATATTACTTTTATATTTGCATGTTTGTATTTAAATTAATATTTTTCGGTTGTTAATTTTTAATTGACTTTTCACTGGTTATGATCCTATGAAACACATGTACATTTTAAAAACTCTGAAAAATATTGTAAATTTGAAGATAAAATTTAACTTTGTCAATGTGTTATTATTTTGATTATTCTATTACATTTATGTTTCATTTCAGTGGATGCCCAAAAGTGGGAAAGCTATATGTACTTATGCGTTCGAAAGGAGATGAAACGGCAGAAAAAAGATTAGAAAAACTTTTTGATAATTCTGTGAGAGTTTTTGTTATAATAAAATTTTTTTTAATTCATAAATTTTATAATTTTTTACTTCTTAGATCTCTACTCGAATTAGGTATACTATTTTCAATACATTTAATTCTCTTTTATTACAGGTTTTTGAAACATTGCAACGTGCTAGACCAAATTTTTTGAAACATATTGTCATGATAAAAGGAGACGTTAGCAAGAGTGACCTAGGATTATCTCCTGAAAGTAGAAAATTACTCTACGAAAATACACACATAGTTTTTCATTTTGCTTCTGTAGTTTCTCCTGATGATAGTTTTCGTAATGCAATATATGTTAATGTTAGAGGTGCAAAACTGATGTTAGAACTTGCTAAAGAAATGAAGAATCTTAAAGTACCTTATTTTTATTTATCTTTGTAAGATATATGTATATATTTTAATACATGTTATACGCTTATAAATATTATCTGTTGCTGTTGTAGGGGTTTCTACACTTGTCCACTGCTTTTTCTCATTGTGAATTAAATCACATAGAAGAAAAGTTTTATAAATCTCCTATGGATTTTGTTAAAGTATTTTCTTTGTTAGAAATACTTGAAGATAAATCTATAAAGCGTGTGGTGCCGGAGTAAGTCTTTAAAAAAGCTATTTAATTAAATTGAAAAGGTTTACAAAGACAAAGAGAATAATTTTTTTTTAGTTTAATAAAATTAAAAAACTATAATTTTTTAGTTAAAAGATTTTTTTAATATCTTGATATTATATTTTTGCACTTTACTAGCTATTAGATCAAATAGATTTTGTAAGAAAAAAAATATATTAAAAAAATACTCTTTTAACGTTCGTAGCTTAATTCAGAAATGGCCGAATATCCACACATTTTCTAAAGCTCTAAGCGAAGAAGTAATTCGACTACATGGCTCTAGTTTGCCCATCTGTATAGTAAGACCGTCAATGGTTATTTCAACATGGAAAGAGCCTCTATATGATTGGAACGATGGTATGTTCAGGGGCATAACTGGAATCCTGGCAACTACGGCGCTTTCAGTCACACGGGTTATTCACGCACATCCTGACATGATTGCCAATCTCGTACCTGCTGATTACATGATCAACAATTGCATTGTTGCTCTCTGGGACACGGTCCAATCTTGGTGAGAAATATTTGATACTATTAAAGAAAAAAAGCAAATTAACCAATTGAAATTGCATCACGAATAGTAATGTGGCATACTTATACTTATAATTCGCCAAGTTATATGGATTGTAAAATCTGCTGAATTGTCGGCACGCATTCAGCAAACTATCCTTTCCAGCAAATGTGTATATATGTAAGAAAAGGTTTTGTTAGATTCAAGTAGTTAGTAGCAGAAATTTGTTATAAGTTCAGGTAGTTTGAACAAAAATTCAACTATTCAAGAATTTTCTAAAACTTTACGGAATATTATGTTTCATTTTAAGTAATGTCCTTAAATATTTGTATATATTATATAGATATACAAATTTTTATATAGATACACTGCGCTTGTATATGCCCGCGCAAAAATTGTCGGTATGGGCAATATATTGGAAATATATTGGACACAGGGTAGGGAAAATATTAATTATATAATTCATAATTAATAATTAAAAATAATTTGTATTTATTGTCTAAAACCTAATTTACAAATAAATATTTAATTATTAATTAAATTCTTAAGTAATTAATAATTAAAAAAATTATTTTTAATTACTTCAAAATTTAATTTACAATTAAATATTAAATTATTAATTAAATTCTTAAGTAATAAATAATAAAAAAATTATTTTTAATTACTACAAAATTTAATTTACAATTAAATATTTAATTATTAATTAAATCCTTAAGAAATTAATAATAAAAAAAATTATTTTTAACCTTTAGACGGCCGGAATACGCCTCCAGGCGTAAGGGGTCTGACTCACCAACATCCCAACTTAGTTT
>UELX01005352.1:0-14097 GCA_900480035.1 Eupelmus urozonus | reverse complement strand
GGGGGGAAAAAAAAAAAAAAAAAAAAAAAAAAAAACAAGGACAAAGCAAAATAAATATATACGAAGAAAAACTTGGACGAGCTTTTCGGTAGATCCTGCTGGATAATAAACGCGCGCCTGTATGCGGGGAGCATTCGTGTTTTATATTACACGCAGGTATTCATATTTAAGCCCGCGAGGAGGGAGAAGGGAGAAGCGAAGCTCTAGTCTCTCGCGCGAAGCAAGCAGGTACAGCGTGATCTACGTGTATCTAAACTTATGTGTATACGCGCGCGGAGCCCAGGCAAAAATCGTGAGCGCCGCGCCAAGTATAAGTCGTGTTTCTGAAACTGCGCGAGGTGTACTATATTATGCGCATAGCAAACAACGTTATTCATAGAATTAATATATATTGTATATGTTGTACTAACTATAAGACTGTGTATGTGGTTCTTTGTTTTTTCTTCTTTTTTTTCTTCGAAAAAGCGCATTCACTTTGTGAGACGATGTTGAACAACTTTTTTAATTACATATTGATATTTTGAATGTTTTAGAAATAATAAAAGTTATTTTGATAATATTTTAATTATATAGTAAAATTATTTGATTAATATTGAAACAATTCAAAAACAGTATTTTTATAACTTCCGTAAATATTGATTAATGAAAACAGTATCTGAACTGTATTAAAGCTAAATTTAAATAGTATTTTCTAATTTCAGATATTATGAAAATAGACACTGGAAACTATCGGAAATTAAAGTTGTTCAACCGATGTGTATCTGAATGGTTTTCAATAGTAGCTGAATTAGTTAATTTTTCGAGTTTCCGAAAATTGGAGTTTTAATGTTTAAACGTGCACCGAAGGTCAGATGAAAGGAAGTTGAAATCTCCCTCTTAGTTAATTCATTTAAGAGCTAAATTTAAATTTAATCGTGATTATAACTTTAAGATATACTCTTTTCTCTTGCTGTAACCTAGTAAAATGTACGTGCTGTTTTAAAAGCTCGGAAACTTAGATCCAGGAATGGACTTATTCAAAAGTAACTATTATCAGTAAATTAATAATATGTTAAAAGGTAATATATTTTAATCATTCTATTATTGGAATATTAAAAAGTATATATTGAAATTGTAGCTACGTTTATGTTCATGTGCAATTTAATGACTTAGTATCCAAGTAAATTGTTTAAGCATTAGATTTCAATTGATTTCCTCTGACTTCAAGCGCACATTCAAACATTAAAACTTTGATTTCTCAAAAATAGAAAAATAGACTAATTTAGTTACCATGGAAAGCTACATGTATGTACTTGTTACTTTACACATCTAAACTAAATGTTAAAATATTATTGTTGAATTTTTCTATAAAGTAAAAGATTATTCACGAAATCAGTATAAAGTGAACGCTGTAAGGAAAAAAATTGATCGGTACGTACAGTCACGCTAAGCCTCTAGAAGAGAAGTGACAGACGGTTTACAGCGAATGCTCCTCTAGAAAATATACGTTTCGCTCTTCGACTTCAGGCCCTACGAACAGAGACGAGCTGGTAAATATGATTCTCTCGGAAAAAAAGCAGTAACAAGAAGTCGCGGAGAGTGTTTCGCTGAAATGCTTTCAAGCTGCGCTGTCTTCGTGGACAAAGCTGATAAAGCAAAATAGGACTATATTTTTACAAACGTACCTCTGAGTTGCTTGCTTTGTAATGCTTATTAATTTTTCAAAGCAATTCGCCTCGCGCAATTTTGTTTGAAATTGCGCTTACTTCCTGGTACTAAATAATGAAACTCATAAACATATTTTATCCAAGATAAATTATTCCAACAATGCTCTTATCCAATTCTTTTGGTAGAAAGAGGCCAGGCAGAAAATAAGTAAAATGAGACGAGAGCGCGAGTGACACATTGGCAAACCGGGCTGAGGTTCGAGTGGTTGTTAAGCGAAATAAAAGAATGCGAAAGAGAAGGATAAAGTGGAAAGGATTTCCTCGGGGAGCTGAGAGAACGTCCAGTGGCTAGCGACTGTCTCGACTGAAGCTCTGTCCCCGCGCATAACGTTCGACATAAAAGTGTGCAAATCGGCCGACGTCGGCGACGCGAGAGAGCCCCGTGGACGGACGCGCGTACCTTCAGACATCGATCTCCTGTCCGACGTCACGGAAGTGCAGCTCGGCTAGCTTAGCGCAACCAGCGTTCTGCACGGAGGAATACCTCTTGATCGGCTTTCCGCTGCGGTTCTTCGTCAGGCTGTGCTGCTCGTATTGCTGCTGCTGCTGCTGCTGCTGCTGCGTCACTGTACTATCCGAGGCGACCTCGTACTCGTTGGCCTCGCGGTCCCGCGAGTAGTCTGGCAGCGGTGGGCACTCGTTCAGCGCGTCCTCGTAGTAGTGTGGGTAGGAGATTTTGTAGCTCTCGGGCATGCCGAGCTCTTGCTGGGCGCGCTCGAAGCTCGTCTCGCTGAGCTGCTGCTGCTGCTGGCGCTGCTGTTGCTGCTTTTGCTTACGCTCGTTGCGCTCGTGCTTGTTGCGGAATTTTCGCCTCTCGTTGCGCTGGCTCCTCGAGTTCGAGTGCCTGCGCGGCTGGGACTGCGACTGTTGTTGATACTGGCGATCGTAGGTGAGGTCGGGCACCGCGGGGTCAACGAGCTGGTGCTGGAGCAGGGAGAAGGGCAGGGTGTTGGCCGTCGAGGCGTGATCTTGGAGATGATGGGAGAGGTGGTTGCTGGAGGCGAGGCTCGCATTGTTCAGGGAGTGCCGGCTGTTAGCGTGGACGTAGGAGTTTTGCAAGGGACTGACCACCGAGGACGAGTGGTAGAGGCTGCGAGTTAGAGGCAGGGTTAGTTGGCTCGAGCTGTTGCTCGGCAGCGGATAGCCGTATTGCTGCATCTCCTGCTGCTGAACCTGTTGCACCTGCTGTTGCTGCTGCTGCTGTTGGTAGTGCTCTTTGTAGTCGTAAATGCTGTTGGTCTGCAACAGTCCACTGGGCGGTTAGTATACACACGGGGATTGATGAGTTGTTGAGTTTTGGAGACTTAGAATTAGATTAGTAAGATAGGGTACGTACGTTTTCAAAATTATTGTTACACATTACAAAACATTTTATTTGAGTTTTATTCAACTTTTTAATAATAGAAAATATTACTATTTCATTAGTCCAAATATATTAAAGTTATATTTTCATTTTTTCATACTTTCGAAAATAGTGTATATTTTACAATCTTTCTGCTTTTCTTATAACAAATTTTGTATTCGATATAGTCATATTCCTTTTTTTACATTTTGATAAATAGCAAAGATTTATCTGCTCTTCTTGAGGTATTTTTCAATACTGGTTTTGAGTAATAATATCCATTTATATATTGGAATTTATAACCTTTTTTACAGAATATTCTTCTGTAAAAATTGCTTTTATTAAATATTAAATTACTGAAGAAGTTAATGTTCGATGTATCATTTTTCAAGTTGAATATTCAAAATTTCGATTGGCATATTTTTAATAATTTTTCTTTTATGTTTTCTCTACGTGCGTACCCTTTTAAAGAATATACGAAAGCCGATTAAATAGTATTTTAAAAATATAAAAAATTTTATAACTTTTCCGAACTCAAAACATCGGATATATATTTATAAAGTTTAAGATATTATAAATAATTTAATACTATAAGTTCAGTAAGCGATTTAATATTAAAATCCATTTTATCTTACTTCTTATTCAAGTAGCCTGAAAAGTGCTATAAATTGAAAATAAAGTATGACCCATTCAGCTTTATGAAAAATTGAGATAGATGCACTTAAAACTATTGTACCTCCAAAGTGGATACAGAGAAATTGATCAGACATAAAGTGGTGCTATTATTACAGCGATGGCTGAGAATAAAAAGAGTGATTTAAAAGACCGTTAACCAAGTATTTTAGTTTATAAAAAATTACGATATGAGCAAAGAAAAATTTACAGAGGTGAGTAAAAAAGTGCATGAGGCATGATATTGTTATACTTTTAAGAATTTATGTATGAAATCATGTGCTTTCTCATTCAGTTTAATCGACTTTCATTTCTCATTCCGTAGAACCTTTTAACTGTTAGTCGTTAATTTTTCCCATAAATAACCGAACGTCCGATATGTTTATTATTACTTTTAGTAGGAGACGATCACGCAAAAATTCAATAATATTAATCTATACACTTATAAAAATTTTTTAAGTGTATAAGGCATTGATTATTTATTTAAAAGTTCTGAATGTATATTTTTTTCACTATTTAATCTCATATTCAATTATTGAAATAATAAAAATGTACAAAACTCTATTTTATAAATATATATATATAAACTATAAAGTATGTATAGAAAAGATAGAATATAATTATACTACTTTATTACTAAAATCTACATATATAATACAATATTTACAGTTTCTTTTAAATAGCCAAGACAATAGAATACATAAAAATAAAATCTACTTTCTCATCCAAACTAATCGTACTCGTGCAACAAATAACTACCACCTTAGCATCGATACATTTTTGCGTGAACAATAAATGAAAAAGTCTGTTAGTATATATTAAACATAGTGAAGAAGTAAAGATAAAGAATAATCGCCCATTTTATGTGGATCAAGCAGCTTGATCGGTCATGCAAGCTCTCTAGGCAGACAAGCGCCCCGAGCTTCTATAAATCTCGCTCGCGGCGTCTATATAAAGGACTTACTTGAAGTGTGAAGTACTCAGCGGCTGCGGGGGTGAGGCGCATGCGCGGTGCACACAGGCGATTATTGAGAGAGGTTCTTTGGATATACGGGTTTCGCGCGCTTATATAGTTCGGCTTGTGAACATCGCACAGGGCTAATGTTTCATAGAGACACGCAAGACGAAGACACCAGTCCGGCTGGCGCTGCAGCGGCGCGGCCGCGAATCGCCGGCGGCTCGGTACTCGAGCACCTCGTGCGACTCGACGGCGCCGAGCAGCAGTGCGCTCTGCTAAAAGTGGGTAAAACGCTAAAAATCAGGTGGTTATTGCATGATTTTAAAAGCTTGGATTGCTTTTCTATTTAACTTTTAATCAGACAGGATTTCACCCAACTATACGGCTCGTCTCACCGATCTATACTCTCGGCTTCGTCGACGATTCCATACCACCACCCTACTTACAGGATCAAGGATACATAGGAAAAAGTGCAAATTTTGGTGCATCGAACGACGGCAAACGCTGCGCAAAGAGACTTTGAGGCATTATAGCTGATCATTCAGAAAATGAACGCAAAACATTTCCATTACGTCGGCTGCAAGTTTGAAATTCAGTTGCGGTAGCAGCCGGCATTATTTAAACTCACGAGGCGACGTACCGCGACATCAGTCTCTTGCGCGTATACGTGTGCAGCGTACGATTCTCGGAGGGAGAGAGCGCCTGCTCTTCTCCCGGTGCGTCGAAAAACAAAAAGGAAAGTCTCGCCAACGCTCCGACGCTCGCTCCTCGTTCTTCATTCCCGTTAGCACGCAACAAGCCGCCCGCTTCCCCTTTTTCACACTCCGCGCGCGCGCAATAAAAAGCTCTCCTTCCCGCGGAACAAACGCGAATAAAATGCAAAAACCCGAGCGCGTCCTTTAAAGCTATCCAGGAGGGGGGGGGGAGAAAGTAAGGAGCCGTATATTTACGAGAGGGAAATAAAGCATTCGTCCGATGATAAGGTCGAGAGTCCGAAGACGGAGCAATTCTTCGTGCTAGCCACGCGCGCCTGACAATTCCACGGGGTTACGATGGCATTTCGAGAACGAAACTGGCCGGCTGGTGGGTGGCGCGCGCGCGTGCGATAAAGCGAGCTGATGGGGGCATGCGCGCTTCCCATCCAATTATACGATTTTCGGAAGGCGCGATGCTCTTACTCAGCTAAATTGGCGCGCACGAGCGCTGCTGAGCGTGATGCAGAGCGTGGGCTCGTGGATAAGCGACGACGGTTTGGATGGGTTTTTTGCGGTGGGTTTGATTAAAAAAAAAGGAGGTTTTAATATGAGTAGTCGCGGGGAGAGTAAAAAGTTGGGATTGTTAGAGAAAATGATGAAGCCTCATTTAAAAGAAGAGATGGTCTCCGGGTTTTCTAAAACTTGTTCTTTTCTATTGAATTAAGCGGAGGAGCTGAGCTTTTCGGCGAGGATCGCCGGGAGGGTTTTGAATTGGACAAACTTTTTCTCCGCATAACGAGAGACAATTTTTTTGGGAATCGTTGCGATTTTAAAATTTTCGGGAGTTAGCGAGTTGTAAAAGTTGAAATTTTGAAATATGTAATATCCGTTCCCGTGGGCGCCGTTCTCGCAGATAACGAACTCTTTCTAATTATTAAGTTTACTTCAGAAAGTTGGAAAATTCTGCGACATCGAGTATTTGAAATTTTCGCGGCTCACTCTTTCTGGGAGAGAGCAGCGGTATATAGTCGTTTTGGTGAGAAAGACGTTGGAAGGCGGCGTCTTTTATCAGGATATCCGAGAGATGCTAAAAATGTTCCTTTAAAACGCGACTTTAAGCTTCGCGGAAATCGAATGGTGCAAGCGAATATGAGAGTCACATTTTCCATAGCTATTCCGATTCTACACAGAACATTTCCTTATGAAATTCGACGAAACGAGAGATCAGTTTAGTTCACTAGCTCCTTTGAAAAATCAATTCGGCTGGTGAAAAAGAAATCGAATTTTATTATTCGGAGTTAAATCGTGTGTAGTATAGATATTTTTTATTTCACTATTGATCATTTTAAAAATGTTTACGCTCAATGATTTTATCCTATGAAAATTGACATCAACATTATTTATTTTTAACACCACTAAATGCGTAGTTCATTGAGGATTTATATTTCATGATCCAATATTTAAAAATGATTAAAATTCTATAATTTTATCAAATGCTATGTAAAGTGAACATTAAAGATTTGTTTGAATCAACAATACTAAACAACTTGATCTCTCTGTTCCAGTAAGAAAATGCTTGCGTTTAAGCCTATTCTGAACTCCAATCACTACAGTACTGCAATATCCCCCACGTATATATGTCGCATATCGCACGGTCCATTAATCACGGCTGAAACAAATCCCGCAGCGGAGCTTAACTCGCATCACTACCCGACAATCCAGATATCAACGGCAGCTATCGCGTTACGCGCGTATATCTCCACCCAATCGAGCGCCGGAGCTTTGATCTCGGACGGGAGCAGGAGTGTCATAGAAGAAAAGAAAAAAATAAGCCAAATGCGGGCGAAAACAAACCTTGAACCTAGAGTCCGGGGGCAGGTTCTGGGGGAAAACAGGAGAGGGTACGTTCTGATAGGTGTGCTCGGCGGGATCGGTCTTTTTCGTCGCCCGCGGCGCAGGTATCGGCGGCACCTGCTCCTCCTCCTCCTCCTCCTCCTCCTCCTCCTCTTCGTCCTTGAGCCTGCGCGTCTCGTCCGCGGCCTCCGCTTCACCCGCCGCCTCCAACGCCAGCCTGATCTCTCTGGCGTCGTCGCGCGTTAGCGTCGAAGTAGGCGTGCAGTCGAGCGATCTGAGGCTAGTAGCGAGCGTGCTGCTGCTCGGGCTCTTGTGGGGACAGGTGCGATAAATTGGTATCGCGTAGAGCTGATAATTGCGCGAGCTGCTCGCGCTGCCGAGGCTGCGCCGATCGAATTCCTCGAGCTGGCCCTGGGGCTCCTGCTCCTGATGGCCGGCGCGATGCCGATGATGATGATGATGCTGCTGCTGCTGCTGATGCTTGCGGCAGAGCCTCAGAGAGTAGAACTGCTGGGCGTGGCGCAGCTGGTGCTGCTGCTGCTTGCGCCTGCGAGGCTTGAGGCTGTTGTACTTGGGCTCGGGCGAATTGCCGCGCGGCATGTTGTGATCGCTGTAGTGGGGCCCGAGATGGCCGAGGCCACGTGGCCCGGCGCCAGCACCGCAGCCCGACGAGGACTCGTAGCCGGAACTGTTGCCGCCGATGCCGCCGCAGAGGCTGGCTGCGCGCGAGGCCGGACGCGAGGAGCACGGCGAGACGCTCAGCAGCGTGGCCGAGGACACCGCGGCGTAAGCGCAGCCATGCAAAGCACCGCCGACGGCGAACTTAGGGATTACCAACTAGAACACACACGCAAGCGCCAAGCTCGATATACGGATATATCGCACACTACAACAGTGGGGACTACAACGCTGCATGGCTATACCCCGTCGCAAGCAGCTAGCTCTGCGCTGCGCGCCATATACCTACCTGTGTGTAGATGCGGCAGCGAGGGGGCCGCGATTAAGCCCCAAGCGCACGCTCTATTATAGAGGCTGTGTACCTGGACGTTATGAGCACGTGTATATGTGCTTCTGAGAGCGGCAAACTGCGCTCAAGGCGTGGAAAATCTTTGTTGGCTTATGAGGCTGCTGGCCTTTGCGAGGGTTTTTTTTTTTTTATTTAAGTTGGTTCACGCTGTTTGAGAAAACAGAGATCTGCGAGAATGTGTGAAGAAGGCTTTAACACGACCGACTGCGGTATCAGAGTATTTTTTTTAATTCATTGCGGAAATGTTATAATTTATGAAAAGTTTGCGAATAAAATTTTTGTTTTTCACCTTTGTCTTTTTAATTACTACACGACTGTTCACTTATACGTTGCGGAACTTACTAAATAACTCAAATTTCTGAAGAAACTGTTTTACATGTAAAACGTAACACGAACTAATGAAACGCGTCTCCCTTGGTGTTAAATGAATTTTCCGCGAGTGAGCGGAAAATTCCGTACTTGAAGGCTTCCTGAAAAGTTATTTGTAAAATAAGCTCTTAGTCGAGCTTTTTTCCGTCTCTGTAGGTGTTTTTACATGGTTTTGAAGAAACATAAAAAAAGAAGAAAAAAATCAGGTACACGAATTTCTGTATGCGTAGCGAGATATTAATACAACATAGCATATTTTTCGCTAGTCTAGAAATGTTATTTTAACAGTAATTTTCCGTATAACATTTTACATGCGAGCTCATTATTTTATATATCGCGAGCTTTTCTTAGATAGGAGAAGCTTGCGCGCTCGTTCCAAAGGCTTTCACGTACATGCATCACGGTTATTATAATGCCGCGCTCGCTTATACGGGTTTGTATATACGCGAATCTCATTTTCGTGGATTTAAATTAAAATATGTACTCGCTGAGTACTATAATAGCAGCAATCATTACTAGACGACGTATTATTATGCTTTCGAGCTTTCACATTGAAAAACCGCGTTCTATGAATATTTGCAAATAAATAAGCTCGCTGATATTTAAACTTTGCAATTAATTTGAAAAATAAACCCCATCTTGCTTTGCATACATGATTTAAATTAGTTATGCAGATCAATTTCAAACTTTAATTAACAATGGATCGCGTAATCATTTTGTCCTCCAACTTCTCTAACAACTTCCCCGGCACAACGCTTTCAGCTAAAAAATGACTAGAGCCCGCGCACACTCACAGTCATCCAGTCATTGTTATTCAGCGTCAACAAAATATTTAGCTCGCCGCTCTAATTTGGTACCTCGCGCACATCCAGCTTTTCTCCTCGCGCACTCACTTAGTCGCACCAACAAAGTTGTTCCCTCGCCGAGCGCGCCTACGTATATATACATATACACACCAATATATATATAGATATACATATACATATGTATGTGTGTATAACTGCGAGCGACCGTAGTATGAGAGAGAGGTAGGAAGAGATAGAGAAGAGGGGCCGGGGCGTTTGTTCAAAAGCCGTCGCCCCCATTCTCACGCTGCTGTAATTATCTACGTGATGTGTAGTCTTACCTGCTTTCGCGTGCTGCGCGAACTGCGCCGGCAGCAGTAGCAGCAGCAGCAGCAGCGGCGGCGGCGGACTTTGCAGTAGCAGCGCTGTGCACTTGAATGCCACCCTATTACGTTACGGGGGCACGTAGACGACGTCATGGCCGTTTGTATGTATATATATAACGCGGGTGCGCGGAGGCATTAAGCTCCGCAAGCGCGCGTAGGAAGCGAGGAGAGCGCAGCAGCAGCCGAGAGTTTGATATTGCGAATTACTTGGGCGTCCGCGAGCGCGTCGATTAATTGTTATTAAGTTGTTATTGCTCATGAGAATGAAGCGACTTAAGCGCGCCAGCCATTGTTTTAAGGAAAAGGATTCGCTAGTGGAGATGGCTAGGGTTAGTTCAGCGAAATTGAGCGATAATGCGCGCTTACGTTTGATTTTGCTGGCTTTGCGGCAACTTTTGCTTTTCTAAGCCGGAACTTGAACAAAGTTAGCTTGTAATGGCATTGCTATTCGTTTAAGTACGAAGTTAGCGAAATCTTGGCTGGGATTGTGTTACGCGCGAGAATCGGTAATTAAAGTTATACAGAAGGTTATAGCGTGTGTGTTTAAGCATTTGAGGTGAGTAGCTCTGCACTCCAGATTACGAAAAATCGGATTATTCGAGAGTTGGTCATTAACGGTTAATTGCCTGTCCCAATTTGTAAATATTGAAGTTGTGAAAATGTGTATAATTAAACGGATTCCGAGTGATTGAATTAGCCTCTAGCTACACTTTATTACACCATTTGAAAGTAATCGAATTTTAAACTTTTAATAGCTTTCCGAACTTCGTTATGCCAAACAATTATGAAAGTAATTAGGAAAGTAAATTAAAATTGATTTAGTATCGCACTAGGTCATATGAATAACATGATAAGCTGGACAATTTTGTTTGCACTCATTATTTTTATTCCAGTCTATATTTTCAAAGTTTAACAAAAATTTATTTTACGCGCGAAAATATTTATCCATTTACTATCTCGCGTAACACATTCGCTTTATTATACCAAAGTCAATCTTTATTTTTCCATCAACAAGGAAAACAAACGCGCTCTTGCTTAACTTCGAATACGCGAGGTGCGCGCGGTGAGTTTAAAAAATTCATCAAAATTGCCGCTTCGTTAATTAGCTCCCACTCGTGAGTCGCCTCGAGAATTTGGAAACCACCCTTCACCTTAATATAAGCGGGCGCGCTGCATATTTCAACCCGGGAATTAAAAGCTTCCCCTAGAAACACACAGGGCCGCTCTTTCGCCATAATAAACCTGTTGAAGCGCATTTAATGAACTCGCTAGCGTCGAGGCACTCAACCAGGCGCGCGCGCGCCCAAGCTCGTGAGAACTTTTGCTCTGGCCGCGCATTACGGCGAATCTACGAGAGAACGCAACTCTTAATCCCATCGCGAGCGCGAATCCATTTTTGGACCGCTGAATTTTTCGTTGTGTATGTGGAAAAGAGACGTTTACGCTGGAGTTATGTCCGAAATATATGCTTTATTGCCGGCTTTTTATGTGGTTGACTATTTTCGATCTCGTCAGGATATCTTTATGCGTTGCGCTTTATGGCTTGGAAAAATTTGAGTTGGAAGGAAAGGTCAAAGTATAAAAATAATAACGTATCGTAAAAATTGTACTAATGTTGAGATAATTTTAATATTTTAGAAGTGTTGAGCTGTTTAATGAAAGAAATTTTTTATGTACAAAACGCTTTAAAGTAATTTTATAAATATTAAAGACTTTACTGAACTATGAATATACTATGCTATAAACCGAATTTTTGCGTGTACATGTTTTTTCCTTTAATCGATCGAAATGCTTTAAGAGCATTACGGTTAAATATTGTAGCATCATATCTGTTAGCTACAATAAAGACTAGCAGGAAAAAGTAATAAAAAAAAGAAATTCTCGTACTTGAAAAAAGAAGAAAAAAAAGAGTAAAGTGCTCGCAAAAGGGATAAGAGGGAAAACAGTACTTGCGCGGGCTTTGGCATTTTAGAGAAAAGGGAACGGTTGCGCGCGGGCGAGGGAGAGAGAATAGTCGCGATTTCTCTAGCGAAAGAGGATGGCCATTACCTCGTCGGATGATTGCATTTCGTTGCCATTTCATTGTGTAATAACTGCAGAAGGCGCGCATGTACAGAGGCCTATACATGTGTACGGAGCAAAAAGCGCGTCTCTTTCTCTCTGGCTTAGACTGCACGTGTACACGCCAGTAGGTTAATTGGCGCAAATGAACGACACTCGAACAACACTCGCCCTCTAGTTATCCGACTTCCACCACCCTTTCTCTCTCTCTCTTCATCTATTTATATTGATCGTTCTCTCTCTCTCTCTCTCTCTCTCTCTCTCTCTCTCTCTCTCTCTCTCTCTCTCTTTCTCTCTCCCGATTTATCCCGTGTGTAGTGTCTGTGTCTATGCCGCTGCCACTCCGATATTGCTTGTTATGCATCGCTATAGAGGCAATCTGCGCTTGTTCCGACGCCAGAGAGCGCACATGAAAGAGAGAGAGAGAGAGAGAGAGAGAGAGAGAGAGAAATTTGCTCGAATGCTACGCGGGCGCAGATTGACACAGAGAGACAAAGGGAACAGGGGAAGATTCGTTTCCCCAGGTCTGCTATGGATGTACTACGGACAAACAGCGAACCATGGCATAAATCCACGGAGCGTCTTCAGCTGAGGATGCTACATACGTTTGCATATACCTAACTGACTCGGGGGTAGTTCTCCGCTCTGTGTTTTTGCAGCGTACGTTTAATGCGATGCATCAAGCTACTGTTATCTTCGAGCTTTTTCGTTTTCAGCTACACCGCGGGCGAGATTAAAATGCGACGCTTTTTTTTAATTGTATTCGAGTACGTTTCAACTAATTCGTTTTAAATGTGAACGATACTTGAGCTTTGATTGCTTTCGATTTGTAGCAAAGTACGATTAAGTAGAAAAGGAAATGTTTAGTCAGACGCGCGATAAATGCTTTCAGATTAATTTTGATATATTTCTGCTAAAAATAAAATTGTTGTTATGCACATTAAAAAAAGCTAATCTATACTGTTTTAAATAAAATATAAAATTACTATAATTAAATGTTAATTTAATTCAAAGATTAAAAAATTCATGTATTTCTCTATTAAAATTAATGTAATTGTGCATTAATGTTTCATTTAGTGTACGCAATGAAAATTTTTCTTTTATTACGTGAAGATTGAATTTAATAAACAATTTAATAGTTAAATTTATAGTTACTTTATAATTAATTTGAATAATTGTTAAATTTTTGTCATGATTTCTTTGTGACGAGGTCAAATTTATTTTCTGGCATCTCGATCCATTTTCTGAGTAAAAATCCTATTACGGTTCGACTCGCGTCTCCGTGCTCCAAGGGCCTGAATAAGAGTCGAGGAGAAAGCGACTTGATGCAAATTGAAAGTCTCTATCCATGTCAAGAATCTCGACCTGCATCAAGAGCTTCTATTCTGTCATTACAGGCGGCTGTTTGTTGGCTTTTCTCATCGCCTATTCCGGATTTTAGAATTCAAATCAACGAGCCCGCCTCCCATTCAGAAGTCTACGAGGCATCTCCAATTCAGAAATGCGTCCTCCCAACTTCATCGCGCAAAAAGATGAATCCGTTAAACAACGCGCTTTCACGTATAATTACAGCCGAGAAATCCAGACTTTAAATCACGCGCTCGCGCACACACATATTCGTAATATTTATCAAAGAATGGCCAACCCGTCGTCGCGTATAATTTAAACTCGAAAGAATAATCCTAGCTGGCTGGAGCCTTAAGAGAACATATATTCAGTCCCATTGTGCGGCGCTAAGGGAGGGGAAGAGGTGGTATTAATTTATCGCGGTGTGTGCGTCCGAGCGAGTCTAACCTTTTTGTACTATAGAGAGTGTGTACAAGTAGGTGCGTTTGTGATATTTCGAGCTTTGGGTGAATAATCCGCGAAATATTGAAAAATTACTTAATCGACTTTATTAATTAATTACAATAATTACCGTGAAATTAGGAGAGATTTAAATTGTATTTAATTATTTATTATAACCTTCATGAGAAGTTAATCAATTTTTATTAGTTTCTCCAAAATTAAAAAAAAAACAATACTTAATTTTTTTCTCAACATCGCAAAATTTGCATTTTTTAACAGCATGAAATTTTGAAATAAGGGTGCTATCGAACCATTTATAATGTGTAAGTTTTGCGTATTACAAATAAAGTCATTATTTTTAAATATTAAAACTGCATCTTACTAGGAGAGGGTCAGGGTTCCGGATCACGGATTTTGCTCAAACTTTGGGATATGATTTTAGATGTTAAAATAT
>UELX01005351.1:0-14098 GCA_900480035.1 Eupelmus urozonus | reverse complement strand
ATAAATAACGTAATAAATGCGTTAAAAATACGTTTTTTATGCGTAAAAATTTCGTATTTGAGCTAAAAGACAAAAAACTCATAGCGAAAAATTACGTTTTTTTTGCGTAGTTGAATTGAAATACGAAAAATTTGCGTTAGAGTTTTGACGAATTGGTTTTTGTAAAAAAAGGGACCCAAATACGTAAGAATTTCGTAAAATACGGACTTAAGTACGAAACATTTTTAACTGTGCAGTATTGTGATTAAATTAAGCTGCGAAAAATACAAACTATAAATTAATTTCCATATGAAAAAAGAAACTCGATGATTAGAAATATATAGTTGAGAAACTGTCCAAACATAACTAATAAGTAGATATATTTAAAATATCTATATAGATATTTTTAGATGAGTCTAGATTGAAAAAATATCTAATTATTTTAAATATCTAAAATAAACTAAATAGTTGTGGAGGTTGAAAATTAAAATATATATTTTTAAAAGCATTTATTTAAAAATTTATTCTTAGCTACCTTTGCTTCCTTAATGATGAAGCTTTGAAACTTAAAGAAACAAGTTTTTTCAAAAACATGTAGGTGTTGAAACATTTTTGTAGGTGTTTGAAATGGAAATACAATAATTTTAAAACATGTTGATGTAAGTTTATGTTTCGTATTTATGGGTTTACTTATGTGTGTATGTCAACTTATGAATTTTTTGTTTACGTAAGTTGACATAAAAATAATTTTTATGATATCCAAAATCGTTTTTAATTGATATTTATTTTTTAAATTTCAGAGTTTCCTTTTCTGCATTGTTTGAGAAATTATGGATAATTTAATAAAAAATAATACTTTTGTTAGAGTTTAAAATTATTTGTTTATTTTTAGATTCAATCCAGACGCTTTTTATATAAATTTCAATCTAGGAAAATATTTTAATTTTTAATTTTTATTTTTTAAAATATACGTACAAAAATTGATAGAAGTTTTTATGTATAAAAATGGAAATAAAATATACATGCTACTCGTATGCGAATGGACATTCGTTGAAGATGAAAGTACTGCTGCCAAGGTGCAGCAAGAGAAAACATTTTCATATATACGTACCTTTCACAGAAAAGCAGCTCATCTTATGCCACCTTAGGGAAAAATATTCAAAATCTCGTGTTATAGATAATAGAACATAATTTTGAAAACATTCAGAAATTATATATTAAATAGTAATAAACTTTTATAAATTTAAAATTTATTATTTTTAATAAACTTTTAATAACAAATTTTTATTATTAAAAGTATTCTTTCTCCGTCGTTACATTTTTAATTGTTAATTATTTCAAATATATATGAAAACTAGTAACATGATTGTAAAGTATTACTTTTTGTGGATAAAATGTTTAAATTTACAAAAAGTAGATTTTTATTTATTTAATCTTTGTTATTTGATTACTGTGTATATATCAAGTCTTTTTGAAAATGTGCATAAAAAGTATAATCAAAATTTTAGTTTTTCAATTTAGTATTATTTGAAAAACATCGTTTTGCTAAAAAATATTTCTGAAAACAGACATTTGCATTCACCATTTTTTACAAAAATATTTTTTTGGAGATTAAGTTATTAAATAATTTATGTTGTTATTTTCTAGATAAGAACTCGGTATTGTTTCGAAACATATTTTATTCTTTCGGTTTTGAATAAATATCAAAAGCATCAGCAAAATCATGTATTTGCGCTGTAAAAAGATTTTTCATATAGTAAAATACAAATATTGTAGCTTTTCCAATTATTTCAAACAAATCATTATTTGTATGATCCGCGAAAGAAAGAAAAGGAGCTTTTATATTGGATATCTTTTATTAAACAAATCTTTGATTAACTTAAAATTTAAAAATGTTTTAACTATAAATGATTCATTTTATAAATAAAAAATGTAATTTGAATTAAAACGTACATTGTAGGTATTACTGCAAATGCATCTGTATTACTCTGTAATTAATCCGATTATTACGGAAGGTCGACGATGTACTACAGTTAATTTATGGTTGAATAAAATTAACTATTCGTTACATTCATGCATTTGAAAGTAATGCATTATATAATAATTATCCTCTACATTTTCTTGCATTATATTTAACAAAAATCATTAGTTGATAATGAATTACATTAAAATCTTGACTTAAAATTAATAGGCTGTACATTAATTTTAATCCAGCATTTTAACACGTGCTTGCATTAAAACTAGATTCTACAATTTAAAAATTTAATTTAACGTACAAATATTTAGTTAAATTTATATTTTCATAAGTAAACTTTTAACACAAAAATTTACTACACTTGTAATATCTTATCTGAATTTGTTATTTTGGGTTTCAGGACACTGAAATAGAGTAGGTGATTTGTAAAATAAAAGAAATGTCAATTTTGTTTCATTTCAAATCTGATTTGTTTATTAAGATAATTATAATAAAAATTTAACAATCATTTAGTTGTATACACATTAATATTTTCAACCACGTCATCAATTTACCAACTTTTAATATATAGGTCCATTAGACAGAAATTTAATCACTACAGCTTTGATAAAAGCTGTGTCAAAAAACAGGCTGCTCTTTATCCCGATCTGCAGACGACCGAACTTTGATGAAAGAGTGCGAACAAATGCTCCCTAAAGCTATCGAGACACCGACAGGTACATAGTCTATGAGTAAGGATCAATATTTCTGGTCTCTTTTCTTATCAAATTAGATTCATTTTAATAATTTATATATAAATGCAAACAAATCATAGATACAATTAATCTAGAGCACATTATACTCAAATTAATGTATAAATAGAAAATTGTATTATCTTTAATTAACAAATCATTAAATAAATTAAATCGATATTACATAATGTGATTAATATTAATATGACTAATATTAGAGCATTACTAAAATCAAATTGTGTAAGAACGCGAAAAAATTAGCAGTGTATTATAAAATTAAACAGTTTTAAAATTACCAACATTTATAAAAGTAGAAAAAAAATTAAGTTAAATAAATAATTATAACAATGAAATTTATTCATTAGTTTCACCACCTTTTGTTTTTGGCACTTTATTTAAAGCGGATGTTTCAGTTATTTGTCACCAGACTGGTAAACGCCTGTGACCCTTTTGAAATTAAATATAAATATTTTAATTTATTTAATATTTTAAAATAATTAAACAAAAACACATTTATAATAATGACAGTTAGATTAATGATAGGTAGGTATTGATAACTGCACAATAATTTGAGTTTTAATTTAGCTTATTTATTTATGAAAGTAAATTTAGAGATTAGGTCATATATTATTCATCTACAGTAATAGGTGTGTACATTGTAAATAACAATAAAAATTGATGTTTTATTCTAAGTAGAAGCTGGCTAGGGTGCGTAAATAACTGGTATATATAAGTTTAACTTAAGTTTATTGAACATTATATATACATAACGAGAGGCGTGAGTTTAAATAGACTGGACTCTATACTAGCGACTAGCTCGCATAGGAGCAAGAGTGAGAAAGGATTTCCTCTTTTGAATTTAACTGTAGTTCTGTTACATAACACTTGTTATACTACATGAGTCAAATAAGAGTTACAATATACAGCGCTAAATTTAAAATAAAGTTTCAACTAATTAATTGCAATAACTAAAAATTACATAAAAAATGACACTCTAGCAATATAATGAACATTAAACAAGATAAATCTTTTGTTATTTACTAAATCATTAATTTAATAATATAAAGAATATTTCTAAGTCTTTTTAGAAAATGATTTCGTGCATCTTGCGCAAAAATTAACAAAAGTTCTTGTAATAAGATTTTATTTGTAATTTTATGTAAGAACTTACGTTTTAAATTCAGACTTATTATTTTATTTAAGAATTATTGATATAAGAACTTATGCAAACAATTTTATAAAAAAGAAATTCGAAATTTCTGATTTGTGTTAAAATTATAAGTACTTATGTAAGTTTTTACTCAAGTTGTTATGTGTGAATAAGCCAGAATTCCAGAAGTAAGTATTATTACATATGTTATTACACGTATGCAAGCTAAGTTCTTACATAAGTTCTTCGTAGGATCCACCAAATAATTTTAATTAGGACATTTAACTGTTAATTTTACACGATTTTATTCGATCCGCAGTATTTTTGCTTCATTCGCCGAGAAAGAAAAAATACCCAACTTTTACCCAACTTCTCTTCTCAACATTTTCCCTTCTTATTTATTACGACATCAAGATATTTGAAGATTCCATCAAAAAACTTAGGGCCAATCTCTTTGCTATCTATCCCTAATCTCACGGTGACCGTACACTTTGTTTTTTTTCCTCAACGCTGATCTTTCTCATTTCTTAGCTCCCGAAAACTTTCTCTATTATGATTTCTTTATTATCCGTTACCGGATCTAAATCATCTGCATGCGTTAGTACTTCCAGAGTTTAATGGGGCGCCCTTTTGCATAAATCTGCAGGTACTGCTCTAGCACTAAATTTAATATGAAAGACGATAATGCATCAGGCTCATGTTGGCCTAGTCTATTACCAACTGCATATCGGATATGTGAAATTTTTTCATCATCTTAATTGCGTTTATAATTAAGTTAATCAAACCACTTTAATATTTTATTAATCCCTCTAAGCACAAACGCAAAGTCACATCGCTAATGGAATCGATAATTCCCAACCGGCATCAATCCTTTACCTTAAATTAAAATTTCGTCAGTTCTAATCAGTCGATCCTTCGCAAAATTCAAACGAAAAAATAATTTCCTCCCGAAATTTAATAAACCCTTTTCGACTATATATCCAGCACTTTTCTCGCTCTCGCCAGAACCATTCCAATAAAAATTGTCAGCCCAGCTTTCAGCTACCTAATATCGGAAAAGTAATTCGGAAGAAACGAGAAACCCCCTCCCCAGCTGCAACCGAAAGAGAAAGCGTATTAATTTTGCATCCATACGAAGGCGCACGACAGCTCCAACTCTTCATCCCCCATTCTGCTAATAAGAGCGCTACTAGGACACTGTGCAATTATTTCCAGCTCGCATTATTTTTCACTTAAACCCAAAGACTATGAGAGCAGTCAAAGTCATTAAGTCCTGACGTTATACCTCGGCGTCTGTTGACACGGCTAGCCCCTCTCTCTCTCACCCTCCCCAGCCTCTTCGTTCTCTTTAACCGAAAAACCGTTTTGTTCGAAGATTGCCAGGCAAGACTTTAATTACCTAGCTCACGTCTCCTCCGTATTATCTCATAAAGCAGGGTAAATAGAGAGGAGCCGGGAGACGGAGCGCGCAGTGCAACGTGCAAGCTTATAGATTTCTCCTGTCGCCACGAGACTCCCAAGAATCTCTTCTTGGCTTTATTTGAAAAGGGAGTTCGAGTGGCAAGTATCCCCGCCCCAGCCCGAGCTAATCCCTGTTTATGCGAGTCCTTTGAACGACGGCCGGCTTCTACTTCCCCTTACTCCATTCCAGCGCTCTATAGGCTTACGTAGTCCGCTTTTATCTCGATCTACCGAAGCCGCGGAGCCGGATGTGCAGCGAATTAAACGGCGCAGTTTGCGGCTGCGCGAGCCGTTCGTATAGAATAAGCGTCGGGGTATGCGTTGAGAAGTAGAGTCTGGGAGCCGACTTTGGGACCTGTTTAATGAGAATGAAGCGCTGCGCTTTGAGATGTGTGTCAAGGATGTCGACTTAACTTTCTTTTGCGATTTCCTATTTTTGAGGTTGCTTTTATGATTTTCTGGGTGTCGTTTTATTTCTTGAGATTATTTTGGATAAACTTAGCCAATGAATTTATGTTAGTGGGAGTATTATTTTGTTATAATAAGTTTACAGTTTAAATTTTCATTAAATTTAAAATTATAATAATGATTTGAATTTTTATTCTGTTCATAATTTCTTTTTGTTCTTATTGAAACTTATTTTTACATGAATCCTTATATCAGTGAGCAAGACAATGCGAACAATAGGAACCCTTGTGGAGTTAAATCTGACCACTCATATCTCTGTCTCGTGACTGAAGGATTTAAATAAAAATCCAACATTCAAAGACTCATTTAAAATTTCAATTTATCATTCTTTTTTAATAAAAGAACCTTCTGATTTCAAGTTCAGTTATTGTTGTGTGTTCGAAATCATTCTGAAAATATTTTCAATGCAAAGCAGATATACGAAATCCATACCTACCATTTCGAATCCGATTTTCATTTATTTCCTTCTAACAAAATGTATATTTCAAGTACACAACTTTTACTTTTAAAAACATTTAAAATATATAAATTATTAATAGAAAATATTTTTCAATATTATATAATCATAAAAATTTAAGAATATTTGAATCGGTGCATGCAAAAGCGGCCCAAAGTCCATCTAAATAAATTTTGGAAAAATGAAAAAAACTGAATTACGTCCGTCATTACTATTTAGCATTACTATTTAGTATATCCATTTGGATTGTCTTGAAATTGACTACAGATCTAGTTAGTAGTTTGATTTTTGTAATAGGTTTTCTCTGTTTTCTATTCATATTATAACGTAGCATCATTTTCTTTACATAAATCTGATCTTATCTCAATCTTACCAAAAAATGGATTTCGGGCCTTCTTTGCATGCACCGATTAAGTTTAAAATTTTTAAATTTAAAATTAACTATTTAACTATTTATTCTTTTAGTATTTATTTTTTTCTACACGGCGTGCGGGAAGTTCGTTTTTCCGCGTGCTCGGTCGGAAACGCATGCATTATAACAAGCTTCCCGCACGTCGTGTCAAAAAATTATGTACGATACATAAGCGTTAAAGTGACTTTAGCCTCGCGTAAACGTTCACACTAGGTTATAATCACTTTACCGCACATGTGTCGTAAATAACTATAAAATCCTATAACTCGTGTTATAAATAATTATTTCTAATTTTTATTTAGTGTACATTTAATAAATTAATTTTTAATTTATTTATCATTTTTATTTCAACGAACCAAAAAAGCAAACTAGTATACAGGTTATATATTAACCCGCTTTTGATTATCTATATAACATGTAAAACAAACCCAGCTTATACTCACATACCAACCGCATAACATTCTTAATGAATAAAATCACGAGTAGTTTGACTATATTTTCATACCTTTATTTAAGTCAGAGAACTAGCATATTTAACCCTTCAGCTCATATTTTCATGATTGTATTAAGCAAAGCTCAAATGTTAGTAGTAAACAAGTTCAGCGGGGTCAAATTTAAGGGAGCCTATCTGAAGTTATCTGTAGATATCATTAATAATAGCCCATAAAATAATAATACGTTGATACTTCATTTTCGATGATATATAAACTGAAAAAAAAATCAAAGCATAAAATAGCACCACGCGTGCAATATTTCACTCATATGATAGCGCTGTTTGCTGGCG
Organism: Eupelmus urozonus; assembly: GCA_900480035.1. Classification (NCBI taxonomy): domain Eukaryota; kingdom Metazoa; phylum Arthropoda; class Insecta; order Hymenoptera; family Eupelmidae; genus Eupelmus; species Eupelmus urozonus. Next base: position 6,681 of record UELX01005351.1, on the reverse strand, counting down.
GCAATAAGTCCCCGGATCAATACGATAAATCTTGCAGAATAAGAAAAGCATAAAAAACAGAATAAAAGCAAAAGAAAAAAAGTAAAAAAAAAGCCAAAGAATAAGGTACAACAAATCTAGTCATTGCGAGCTCCTTTACCTCGCCGCAAACGATTTACTGTCCGATTTACATTATTTATAACATCACGTTCGAAAGCGAGCAAGCCTCTCTCCAAAGATAATTCAAATTCAGATTATTTCTCCATCCTCCCGGCATTGTTAGCGCTGGCCCTTTCATCTGCAATTAAAATAACAATCGATAAAGAGCAATAAATCACCGCGCACCGCTGACTCTCCACGACAAGAAAGTATATCTAACGAACGCTCCTCGCGCGAATGAATCCGCCCTATTCATCGCACCGATCCGAAGTATCAACGCTCTGCTGGCCGATAATATTCACACCGAGAGAGCCAATACTCAGACGGCGTTAATACTCTGCATCTCGGCGCAATAAGAGGGTTAGCCGAATGAAAAGCGCCGCCATTGTGGCTCTAGGGCTGTAACGAGCCGAGGAAGCGATAGATAAGGAAAGAAGGCCGCCCACGCGAGGACGTCCGGAGAAAATAGGAGCCGATGAAATTCTTGCATGATAAGGCAAGAAGACGGCGCGACGCTAGGCGGACGAAGGGAGGAATGGTTTTTCCTTTCGGACCGACTCGGCGGATTCGCGCTCTGGCGTATTATACTTTTAGGAAGGGTTCGTCGTTCGTTCCGATCGAAGAGTTCGAATGACTATTGCTTGATGTGGATTGCGACTGCGAGGGTTATGTGCGAGTTTGGAAATTGAATGTGAAATTAGACGGTAATTTTAAATGGTTAGCGGATTCGAAATTGAATTTGATGTCTGAATGATGAGGTAAATTTGTGGGTGAAGTTTTTTTTATGTTTAGTTTATTTAGTTATTAAATTATTAAAATTTTTGTACGCACTTTTATACGAGAATGCTTAATAGTTATGAATAGTTAAGTGACACGGTTGAAAAAATTAAACTTAAACTAAGTAAAAGTATTTTAATGAATCTATTATTGTACGAAGTGACTCTAAAGTAGAAAAGAATTTATAATTTATTAAACGCTAAGAAGTGAAAGTTTTAAAAAGTAATGAATTGCATAACCAATCAGAGTTCAAAAATAAGAGAAAAATCGTGAAAATTACTCTCAAAAATTGAATTTTCAATAATTTCTCCAAAAGTGCGATTAATGTCATGATCATATGTTGATCTTAGATACTACCTACTTTAAACGTTTTATGTTCTTACGAAATCTGCACGTGACACGGGTTGATGGATATGGGATATAAACGCTTATATTACTTGTAATGGTTGCATCTTAGTCGATGATATTACGTACTTAGTTTCAATATTAAATCATTACTTGATAAATTGGTCCATATATTATATTTATTCAAAGTTTATTAAAGCACAAGATTTTCTGAAGAGCTTTTGTTACTTTTAATTTATTTTTATTTATTTTTAAATTATAATGTTGGTTGTAGTGGTTGAAAGAACAATAAAATATATAATACTGTAATTTAAATAATTAAAATTAAAATAAATACAAACTCATACACAACACACACACACACAATGCTTTTTTACAACCTTTTAGTACTATAAAATCGAATGCGATGAAAACCACACAAAAATGTTCATCAAACTAAAGCTTTTTGTTTGAGTAAGCAAAAAAAAAAACAAATTGTGAAGCAAAGTTAATTGATTTTAATACTGAAAAGTCTTTGATTAAGATTGAAAAATCGATGTACAGTTTTGATCCATTTTGATCCCTTCAATTCTAATCCAAAGTCGTTCAAAATATGGATCAGAAAAAATGTCAATAATGACAAATCATTTCCATCCAGATTAAAATCAAGTTACCATTATCTCATCAATTTTTTCAGTCCACTGAAATTAGAACACGAAACACTCCCATGTAGTTTTTAGTGATCACGTAAATAATCAGAAACGATCTCTGATACACTAACAATCGACATAATCACATAGAACCACAATTTCAAAATAGTTATGTACAGATTGTATCGCAGGTAATTTACACGTTAACGCGACGGGAATAAAGTCACGTTCCTGCCTGCTCATTTGTTTTCTCACTTTAAATGAGACATATAACAAAGACATTTGTGCCGTACTGATCCATTAGAGTGAATGAGTGCCTGAGAGGGTGGTAACCAAATCCGCAAGCAATAAAACAGCTTGGACAGCCCAATGGATTTATAAAGGTGATCATCGAATTCGCGTTCATAAAATCGTATAGCGGGCGGTAAGCTAAAAGATTTATTAGCTTTTGAAACAGCGTAATCGATATCAGGGTAGCTAACGTCAAAGCTAACTCATATAGGACATCCAGATATTTTAGAGAAATCGCTCGACAACTAGCTATCAATCGAGTATTGCAGTGCAGTCACTATTGCTATTGCAATTGCGTATGGCAATTATTATTGCTTAATACTTTTTTTGAATTATTTTAATTTTATTTTTTATAAAATAAATAAACAAATAAAATCTTATATATACATATATAAATTTAAACAGAATTTTTTAATCGTCTACACTGTAATAAACAGAACATTATCAAATTATGTACGAATAAATTGAATTTTATTATCAACTAAAAAATATTCGTAGGATTATAAATTTTTTTAATTTCAAACAAGCATAAAGTGTAACACACCGTAACTATCCAAGCAACATTAATTAACTTTCAAATTTATCCTGTAATTTACGCCCAAACGACGATTCCAGATTAATGTTTCTTATTAATGGCCATACTTTGCGCATAATACGCCATAATACGCCGGCGGTTTATCGTGTCTGGTTTAAAACTTTCGACGTAGTTATCTTTGAGCGTGCTTACAACCGCGTATTACAACTTACTGAAACCTTTGTTCTTCCATTCTTCTAGTGTTGCGTCTTCAAATGTGCGCTCGACATGTAACAGCAGTCAAAAGACGCCGACTGTAGGTGCGCATTAAAGGGGATAAGCTCATGTTTCTAGAGTAAAAGTTTTTAAAAAGCGCGCAGAGCAAGAGAAGAACGTACTTGCGGTTCTCGTTGCGAGAGCACTCACACATATACTCGCACATACATACACACACGCACACACGCCACACTTCCACACTTACATGCACACACACACACATTTGTACATAAACAGTCACACACAAACACTTACAAAAAAACACACACGCACACACACACGCACGCACGCACACGCAGAATTTATAATTTCTAGAAGGGCACTTGGCTTAGAGAAGTACCAGCCATGGTCATGATATCCTCGTGCTGTTTATGCATCGCGTTACGCTAGTGAACTGGACGAAGGTTTATCCATTCAAGTGTTCGCGAGCACGATTGCCTCGGTGAATTGAGAACCCACCCCTCGATCTGTCAGTCGGATTGCATGAAAAGGATTTTCGGGGTATTGGATTGCGGATCTGCTGCGTTTAATGTTTTATGTGCCGCGATGATTTATAGCGTGCTGCGCGATGATATAATGCTTTCATTAATATTGACACGAGGAGGAGCAGATGTGAACTGACTGCTTTCGACAATGTCAGTATTGACCATGTAATGATCAACAAACGAAATTTCATTTTAGAGTTGACAATGTCCGGTATGGATTATCTTTACTAGTAGTTAAACCTTGCGGTTGATACATCTTTTATTGAGATATTTGAAAAAGAAATAAGTATCGGATGATAATAAAAAAATCGCACTAAGTCAATTAAAAATTTCAAGAATAAAAAATAATAGAAAATTCTATAATTTAAAATGGAAAAAGTAAGTAAATTATATTGAGTGAAAGGTTGTTCAAACGGTTATTTATAACTCCGCATAAGATAATACCTTATTAACTTTTTCTACACCAAAGCAAGAAATGCAGCAACAATTTTTTAACTGTCAGCTAAGATCAAGCGAAAAGTACGTTGCTGCAAGTGACGCGGTATTTGAAAAAGATCGGGGCTCGAGAGAGAACTGCACGATAGTGGGCATTCCTTGCCGAGAATTCTTTATAAAAAGCTACGATTGAAATTCTCGTTATTAGTTTTAATTAAATCTAGAGCAGCCGTCTACCAAAATCAAAGAATTAAAGCACGCGCGGGCAAAACTTCTGCACAATAAAATTCGATTGTATCGAAAAAATCCACCCCTCTCCCCCGGCCGGTCAAACATTTGCCAGAAATTTTCCAACACTTTTGATAAACGGATAACAATGGCGAGAAATTAAATTCAGCGTGAAAGCCCGATCTTTCCAGCAACAGCCAGTATACAGGGTGAGGTCAAGGGCCGAGAAGAGTACGATTACTTTCCGCGATGTTTCCTTTTACTCGGCTCGGATAGCCGGTATATACGCCCGCTGAGCTATTCAATTTTGTCCGGGCCGCGTTTCCACACTGCACGCAACGACTTGACACACTGGCGCGCTCGCGGCGGCAGTATCTTTTTGAGTGTACACTGACGAGATTTCACGACACGCGTAGCGTCTATATAACTCTTATGACGCATATATGTGTGCTTTATGTGGGCCTGGCAAGCTTTTGATTTGATTTTCTAGTGAGGGAGGGAGGGGGAGGAGAAAATGTTGCTTGCAGTCTCTCGCTCGTTGTTTAGCAATTGCTCTTCGCAAATTCTTCGTAAACTGATTTTGACACGTCTGAAAGTTCGGGGGGAGTCTAAGTTGTATGACACTTTAAATGTACGATATAGCTTCTTGTCGAACGGAAAAGTTGTCTATATAAGGTGAGAGTTTATGTGAAGTTGTACACTTTCATACGGAGTTCTGTGACAATCGTCAGTATTGTACGTTTTAATCTGGTTTGATCACAACGATTTTTGACTTTGAAAATTATATGGATGTATGAAATATGAAAATAATATTTTTATTTGTAGTTAATACATAACAATATGATCAAACTCCACTATTTTGCAATAATTTCATGAATTTTCTGTTGTATTATAATTGTAAATTGATAGCAGGTTATGGACTGAAGGCTCGTTATCATTAGCACGCGTATTATAACAGAGAAAATCTGTCTTTCAGATATTAATCTGCTCATTCATACACGCCTATGAATTTATATCGACGTTCACTTGTAACGAAATTATTTGTTGATGGTAAAATTAGCAGATATGTTTATTCATCAGTTTACCTCTTTTGAATTTTAAATATTTTTCAAATTACCATAGGGGTCAAGTATTTAATGCTTTTTTAACTAAATATATTTCATATCCTTATTATAAATATTTTAAAAATATCAACTGATATTTATTTAAGGAAATATAAAAAAAGGATATTTTTGATATAATATTTTTAAAAATACTGTGTCTGACTATACACTGTATTTTCTACTTGAAAGTGCGACTATATCTTTAATCTACCTACGTTAATTTTTAAACTTGGTTTCATTTTACTTTATCCTTAAATTAATAAAATCGTCTTTTCTTGATATATCTTGAAATGTCTTTTCTTGAATAATATAGATAATTATACAAGTTCTAGGTTTAAGATACAAATACAAAGTCTTGCACTTAACAGACTAAATAACACTCGTATAAGTAAAAAAAAAATTTTTTCCTTTGCCAAAATCTATTTACAAATTTTATTTCAAATAAATAGTTTTCTTTTATACTTATTTTAAAATATGAAACACGCATGACATTAATTTGAACTGTGATATTAATTTGATTGTAAATTAAGTACCATATTGCGTTTCCTTCGCAATCTGCAATTAAATACCTTACGTTGAATCAGATATGAAAAGATTTATAGTCATGTGTTTCTACATGTTATATGTTAAACTTTATGAACTTATTAATCTTATATATAGTACACATTCCAACTATGAAAATGAATTCATAGCTACATATTTTATAGTAACAATATTTACATATGCACCAAATTAAAATTATTGTAACTAAATTTAAATGAATATTATAACAAAGTTTTTATAAAATATCGCAATAGTATTTACAAAAAATAAAAGTGCTTTTCAAATTTAGGCGATGCAATAATTTAAAAATCGAATGGAAAACTTAGAAGAATAAAGAAAGAATAGAAAATATGAAGCTTATTCTATTTGAGAAGGTGTTGATTAAAACATTCTCCTACGTTTAAACTTGAAAACCTTTTTCTTTTATTGTCAAAGCGTTTTCTCTTTCTAAAAAGTAATACGAAAAACACATTTCACGTCCATCAACCGAGATTCGATTCGTTTTACATAAAAGTTCGTCTCCTGAAAGAATACTACGTTTAGAGGCATCCAAAAAAACCTTTCTTAGATTCTTTCTTATCAAGATTGAAAACTTTGATGAAATTACTGACCAAAGGATAAATATTAACTGATTATTTTTTTAATTTCATTTCTAAACTATTAGTTTAAACTAATAACTTCTCTATAAATTTTTCTATTTACAATTAAAGTAAGTACAAAATAAAATGAATATTTGAATAAAATATATATAGAGTTTCTGAAAAAATAAAAGAAAATATAGCAATAAAATAATTTATGTCAATGCATCAATCTTTGTCTCTACAAAAAAATTTAACTATTTTAAAATATTGCAATAACAGAAAATTCTTCATCTTACTTTATATAAATACTCTATTTACTTTAACAACAAATACACC
>UELX01005350.1:0-14099 GCA_900480035.1 Eupelmus urozonus | reverse complement strand
TGTGTAACGTGGGAAGAAAGGCTTTTTCAGACTCGGGTAAGGTGTTTTCAGCACTCGTCTACGCCTCGGGCGCCTTCAACTGCGACTCGTGCTGAACACTTCACCCTCGCTAGAAAAAGCTTACTTTCTCCCCTTGTTGCACAATGTACTATTACAGTTGAGTCGAAAATAAAACATTATATGCAACTCGGGAATAAAGTTGATCATTCCCTTGGGTGTTTACAACCCAAGGGCCCCCTCGCTTCGCTCGGGCAAACTTATCCGCGGGAATACTCTTCGACTTTATTCCCTTGTTGCATATAATGTACTATTATTACCACTTTATTATTTTATTACGCCGTAAAAGCGAGCATAAAATATTATGCCAACCAGAACTCGACCAGAAAAACAAAGGAAATTTATTTTACTTTAAAGATAACGTTACTTCATTTTCCTCCTAGTAAAGAAATAATAACCATGAAAAAATGGAAATATTATTCAATAGTAAATAATGATTAAAATTTATTAGATATACAAAATCAAACCAGTAGCTACACGGTAAATTTAAAGTACATAAACCTCAGGAATAAAGTCATTTATTTTCTCAACTATTTACTGCCCTCGCTTCACACGAGTAAGAAATCCACCTGCGGGAATAATCAAGGATTTTATACTCCCTTGGTGTAAATTGGATATTATGTATCGAGGAAATAAAGCAATTCATAGGCTATCTGCTTGTAGTATACATCAAGTATAGTAGATAAACTGTTTTACTTGAGTAAAATTTATGATTTTCTTATAACATTCCAGTGTAAAAGGGAGGTCTTTTTCTTTATATCCTGAAAAAAATATTGCTTTATTTACCTAAGAAAAAGCCGTTTTACACATTTATGTGACGGCGTAATTTCGTAATTTCGATTTTTTAATAAACTTTTAACTTCTTTTGCTTGCTCTTAATTTTTTTGAAATTACATAAGGGTTGTAAATTGATGTTTTATTTTTGATAAATTTCGATATTTACACGTTTTTGACTATTACTAAAGTATTAATAAAGTAAATTTGTTTACATTTTTTAATATTTTATGAAATACAAAATATATTTGGAATCGGACATACTTTTAACTTTGAATTAAGATACAATGAATCAAAATTCATTAGAATACTTTGGATACTATACTAGTGATTACTAGTCGATAATGAATATCTATACAGTTTTTAAAAGACGCTTAAATTTACACGACAACAACTGAAAAAATCTAAATTCTTGTGAATTAAATTCTATTTAAAAAATAATTTCATAATCATACTATATTATCATCCACGACGCTTCTCTAATAAACGCAAATGCGAGCTCATAATCCTAACGAGCTTGACGCATTTAAGAAAGCATCAATTTCAAACTTTCTTTAAACTCTTCCTCAACCAGCAAGAAAGCGAAAAAAATTATAAGGCTTATAAAATTTCCAAGCACAACCACAGCAGGCGGCGTCCCGCCTTAAAACAATTCCTCACCCCCTCGACTTTTTTCTTTAATTACTAAGTACATTCCCGATTTACTTTGTACTCGTCCACGCGGCGAACTCGCGCTCGTCTCTCTCTCTCTCTCTTTCGCGTCGAGATGTTTCCTCCCCCTTTTCAGAAGGTTCTCTCTCTCTCTTCATTCCGCCCTCAATTCCGTCTCGTTTTCTTCCCTCCCGCACACAGGCGCGCTTTTACCGACGGACTAATGATTTGCAAACATCATCCCCCGGCTCGTTCCGCTCATTACAAAGTTTTTGCCGGGCGCGTGTTATATGCGTGAACAAGGCAGACATCTTCAGAGAGCGAGAAGGAGAGGGAGAGACGAGCGGGGGTGGAAAGAGCGAGCTTCGGAAGGGCGGGGACACTGAGGAAGAGCGAGAGAGAGAGAGAGAGAGAGAGAGAGAGAGTGAAGAAGAAAATGCTCTCGACGAGAGAGAAGGCTGGAACCTTTTCTAACTACTTTGCCTCGCCCTCCTCCCCCGACGTAGGTATAAAGTATTATGAAAGAACGAGGAGGGTAGAGGAGAAAACTGAGCGAGTGGGAGAAAAAACTTTTATCCTTTACGAGGATGACCTTTTTCTTGAAAGGGAGAGGGAGCTGCGTTATATTGTTATTGTTATTGTTATTGTGGATTTTCTTGCGAGGTGCCGGGGCTGCTTGCGGCTTGTGATTCTTTGGGACGATAAAAAATGAGTGTTTGTTTTTAGAAGGGAGCTTTGTTTTCTTGAGATCTCTCGGATTTTTGCACGCTTTTCTTGGGAATTGATCAATATTTTAAAGTGAAGATTAAGAGAAACAATAATTTTTATCTATTTTTAGATTTAAAGATTTTTTTTTTAATTTTGCTTACATTTATATTGTATGATACCTACAAATTTTTCATCTGGAATTTTTCTTTAGACATAAAATTATTATATATTTTACAGCAATCACAAATTTCAATTTATACACATTTATTTAATAAATATAATTTCATATTAATGCTATCAAGGAAGATCCAGTCCTTCCTTTCAAGCTACAAACTACTTAATCTTAAATATATCCTATTTTCTTAATAAATCATGTCTATTAACATGTTGATAATATTCTAAATATTTGTGTTATACAAACTGGAGAAAAACAATGATATTAAAGGAAAAAAGCCTTTATTTAAACTTTGTTTAATTAAAAAATATTAATTCTTTTAAGGGTTAGAAGCGATCAAAAAGTATCATAAAAATTTATTAAACTTTTCTCAAAACAATAATTTTTTAAACAACAAAAATTTTAAATCTGAAATTGTTTCTGTCTAGTTTTATCATTTTCTATGATTCTATAACAAATACTTAAATAATAAAGACATCATTTTTCATAAAAATAAGACATACTTATTCGAAATTTTTTTCGGAAAAAGGGTCCATTTAATGAAACTATAGGTATACTCACTTTTTGTTCAATTTTAAATTTTAGATAATTCTCAAAGCTTTAATAAAATCTCTTTTATAAATTCTATAAAATAACTTAATAAGTACGTAAAGTAATTGATTATATATATATCTTTAAAATTAAAAGTAAAAAAGCAATAAAATAGGTAAAATAAAAAGAATACTTCAAGAATTTTATTACTCAGTATTTATTATAATTTAAAAGTAGTCGGTAAGTTTTAAGGTACTGGCTTTTACATTGATATATTTATACATACCTGCACATATAAATACATTATTTCTTTTTTTAAATTGTTCTCACAGCTCTTGCCATCTACTTTTCATCGATGGTACTATAAATATCATTTTACATGTGAAAGTTTTATATTTAAACATTATTATACTCATAGTTTTTAAAATTAATTTTTTAATCTTCGCAGTATAAAAAATATTTTTAATCTTTATAATGTAAAATAACATTCTATAAAATATGTTTTTACAATAAAAATATGTTATTAACAGAAGATATATTTATTATCTTCAGTTGTAATGAATTGGTGGTTTCCTACATTATCGAGATGCAATAAGCAAATCTTCTTTACCATCTTTTTCACGCCTACATCAATGGACAAAACATCACAATCTTCCATTATTGATGCACTGTACTGTGCGTCTGTAGTATACTACAAAACTTCAATATTTTGAGGTTAGTTTTTTATCATATCATAAGATTATTTTCCTTTTATTAAAGTTTCGAAAAAGTTTACAAAATGGAAGTAGATACCGCGAGTGATAATACATCATTAGATGACAAAACCGAAGATTATTGTGAAAATCCCACGAGGGATGCGCTTACAGAAGGGATTATGAGCCTTTTAAAACCAACTGTAGATCAACTTGATGAAAGGATTCGTGCTACTAGGTGAAAATTATTCACCCCTGATTTTAGTTTTAATTTTTATAATTTAATTCATTAAAAGTTTTATTTTCTAAATATTTTTTTGTACCTTTTTATGATTGTGAATTTCAAAACATTCTTATTTTATATTTTAATTTTCTATATTGAACATTTATATATTTTCAAATTATTTTAATGATTTTTTATATCAATGATTTAATATATTTCAGGATAAGTCAAATAGAACTTCGACAACAGATAGATTCTCTAACAGAAGAACTTACGAAAATTAACGAAGCTCTTCACTGTCCTCTAGAACTGGAAGCTTACGTAACAAAATTGGTGAATGCTAAACGAAAAGTTGTTGTAGTAAGTAATGTTCTTCAAAAAACACAGGAACGTTTAAATAAAATTCACGAAGCAGTAGAAAAAGAAACAAGTAAAAAAAAGGCTTTATTAGATCATAGTCCCATGTATCGAAGTGCAACAATGAAAACAGAAACACAAGAAACATTTCCAGCTATGTCAAGCAGTATTGATACCCCAAAGTAAACTGTGATGAAATTACTGTTAAATATGTTGTAAATTTTTTTTCAACTGTTGTAAGAACTGACATTTAATTATAAGTTTATTCAGTAAGTTTATAAGTTTATTAAGTGTAAGAGTAATATTTGTAAATATGGATACACCAATAGTTAACTTGACAGAAGATGAGTTGGATAGTGTTTACGAACCATCTGAAGATTCGTTCTTACTTATAGATGCAATAGAGATGGATCTTGAACAATTAAAATTTAATAAACCAGCATTTTGCTTGGAGATTGGCATCGGATCAGGTGTTGTCATTACTGCTTTAGCAATGGCATTAAAAAACTATTGTTCTTCATATTTTCTTGGGATAGATATCAATCCTCTCGCTTGTAAAGTTACAAAAAAAACAAGTGCAACAAATAGTGTAAATGTTGAAACTGTTCAAATGGACTTGTTGACTAGCATGTGTACTAGAGATATTTTCGATGTTATTATATTCAATCCACCATATGTTGTAACTGAACCTCTTGAAGTTCTCGATAGCAGGCTCATTAGCAAAACATGGGCAGGTGGTTGTAAAGGTAGACAAGTAATGGATAGATTATTTCCATCAATACCTCAGCTCTTATCTAAAAATGGTCTATTTTACTTACTTGTAATAAAGGAAAATGAGCCTTATGATATCATTCAATTTTTCAAAAAATTACATATGGAAGGTTCGATAATAGCTGAAAGAAAAATTAGAGGAGAGCACTTGCATGTCTTGCGGTTTAAGAGAAATGATGTAATCGATTAAAAAGCAATAAAATCATCACAACATGCAAATTTCTAGGGGGGACCAAAGTGCTTTTAATAGTTTAGCAAACAGAATATGTTGCCTTGCCAATTAAAAATATCAACTTTACCTTGCTACACTTTTTACTTAATTTATTTAAGCATGTATGCTTTTAAAAAATCCTTATTTATATATTATCACTTTGGTGATAAAATTATTTTGGAAAATTCAATTTTGTCATTAGATGAAACTGTAACATTCTAAAATAAACTGTAATGAAATGTCATTAAAACCGAAGCTTCTAATGTGAAACTATTAGATGTTAATGAGTATGCTGTAAGCAAAATGAATGATTTAAGTATGAGTAAATAAAACCTTAAAATTTATTATAATTTTTTGTAGTTTTTCTTTATAATTAAAAATATTTTTGATAAATAATAACCGCAAAATTAAATTGTTTTTGCGTAATGTTTTGAAAATTAAGAAAGAATTCTAAAAAAAAAGAATTTAGTTGATTATAAATTGATTACTATTGACTAAAAACGAGATTCGAAAACAATTCTGCCTTAAATATATTTTTTTTTTCTGCAAGAAAAATGAGTTTGTTAAGAAAAATTTGGGTAGACAAAGGTTTGACAAAGTTTCATTATTATAGTTGAAATGTTGAAAACCATTGGAAATACGTGGAATATAAAATATTTTTATAGTTTTCTATTCGTTTTTCATTAGTTTTTTGTAACATTTTATGAAGTTATCAATAGAAAAGCTTTTATTTACCTTTTTTACTATTTTACCAACGTCAAAATATGAATAATTTAAATATTTTTCTCCAAATAGTAAAAATAATCTGCAAAATAATAAATATTTATCTGAAGCTGTCAAATGTGTTCGACACATTAGTTGTAAAATCAATATTGACATCTCGACAATTCGAATGATTTTTGTTAATACTTTTATTTACCATATTTTATTTTTGCCGATAAAAAAAAATATTCATCGGTTTGTAAAAAACAAACGCTTTTGTTTCAATACGTTTTTTTCCAGTTAAAACATTTTATTTCGCGCATCATCGATGTATAGAAGTCACTTTTTAATTAATGCTTGAAATATTTTCAATTTTTTCCTCGTCCACACAATTGATACTTTTTCATTACGAGCATGAAAACCCAGAAATACCTCAGCTGCGGTTTTCCACATTTGCATCTAAAAGAAATCAAAACTTGCGCATGAAAAGCTAGTATAGGTAATCGACACGGAAACATCTGCATACGAAAATCGAGAATCGCCTGGGCCCCCCGAGCCTGTCCAGAGCAAATATAAACTCGGGGACGAAATCGCGTATCCAATTTGCGAAGCCAATTTCGTGGCTGACGATAAATCGATGGGAAAACAGGCGGCGTGCATATCACTATCCGGGCCGAATCTTCCAATTCCGAATGCCGCTAACGAGCGTCGTAAAAAATTCAAATATAAATACTGCAGAAGAAGATAAAAGTGGCCCGTAATATTTCAGCACGATAACGCGCCCGTGTAATTTCAAAAGCAAAGCGATTGCCGCCGAGGAGCCAATACAAGGCTTGCGTGAAAAATGAAGTCGGAGCGAGTTTTTCTTTTTTACTTTTTCACCCTCGAACTTGCAACGTTAAGTTTGATTTATGGTCGGATCTAACAACAAATTTTAGCAAGTTATTGATAGTGAATCTTAAAATGTAAAAAAAATTGTGAATATTCGTAATTTTATTTGTACTTTTTTGTTAATTGACACCGGGCACGTTGGCCTGTGGGGCTGCAAAAAAAATTCTTGACGATCATGCTAGATGACCGATTGTACAGACTTAAGGTTTATTTGTTATACATATTCATCGTGGAAATGCAGATATTAATAAAACGTTTTTTTTTTTTCGAAAGAAGAAAACATAATAAGTTAGAAATCACAATGAACGCAATTTCGATTATCATTCAACAAATAAGGTAACATCATCGTTTGAGTCACCCACGATACCAAAGATAAAAGAAGCTGTAGAAAGTAGAACAGTATGATCATAAACTTCAAAAGACCTATGTCAATCTCTTTTTAGTTTTACAATTTTAAGTAAGATAACTATTTCTTAAAATCTTCTTAAAATATGAATAATAATCGAATTAGTAAAATAAGTAAATAATTTTCAAAAAAGAAAATAAAAGTAAAATTTTTTTTATACATTTTTTTATAAATTTATTTTGTTCACGGCAATTTGATTTTATTATTGATATTTTCATAGTCAAAATAATAAAATTACGTAATATAAAATGTAAACTCAAATTTTTAAATTAAAAGTATTATTTTTTTTATATACACAGTAGAAAATTATGTTTTGTATAAATTGATGCTTAATACGCAAATTGTGTGTAAAACTACAAATTTTCTGTGTAATTAAAACACAAAATTGCTTTCAAATTTTGCTTCTAATTAACGCTCATTTTGTGTTGATTGTGTCTAATCAAATTTTATTACACAGTAATCTAAACGTCACAAAATTTGTATAAAATTATTTTAAAAACACATTTACTGCGTAAAACATACCAGTACATAATATTTGTGCATTTAATTTTTCTCCATCACATAAACACAAAATGTGTAACTAATCGTAATCCAATTTTCAATTGCGTATTATTATTATTATTATTAATATTATTGTTGTTTAATAATAATAATAATAGTTTTAATGATAAAATTATTTTTATACTAATTTACAAATACTTAAGATAGTTTTTCTTAATCCATAGTTTGTGTTTAAGAAATATTTGTAGATTCGAGAAAACTTCCATTGTTTGCATAAAAGTAGTATTCTTATAAATCAAACGCCAATTTTCAGATCGATACTTTCAGACATACTCATTCAAAATTCAACTTTTTCTATTACAGTATATATATATGTGTGTGAATTTAATGAATTTTTATCAAATGTATTTCAGAAATTAAACGATATAAACTTACCATAAGTGTTTATAAAACTACGTTTACGTAAAGTTTGAGAAATTTTTCGAATCAGTAAATATTTCTAGGAGCATAAACTATAGATTAGAAAATAAATTCCTTAAAAATACGGAAAAGGTCACACATCGTACGGCTACAATATACCATTAAAATAATTATATGTTTATTCAATTTCTAATCATGTTTATATATTATGTCATTTCTGCGAAGAGTCTCTAAGCATTATTTTTCTTCTATTAGAAAATCCCCGTTTCTATGCAGACACACGCACTCTCACACAATCATACATACACACACACGCGCGCGTGAAAACACAGTCACACACTAGCGCCCAAGTAGATACATGCATAGAGATGGGTATTTCCTATTAGAAGGAAAGTAACGTGGACAGGAGGAAAAAGCTCGACTGCTCTTCTCAGAAATGACGTAATTTATGCACATGATTAAAAATACAACAAGGTGTTGCAGTATAAAACGAGACAATAATAACATGCTCAGTTAAAACTCACACTTCTAGCTTAGATACATCTTAGCACTCGGAGTGCATCATTAAACTCTTTTGCAGCGACTTTAAATTTTATCATGAAGAGTGCTTTTGTTATTTTTGCAGTGACCTGCATCATTGGCGTTTATTCGGTAAGTACTTATAATATATCCATATTTTATATTTTATAGTAATAATTATCTTATTTGATATTTCAAATATATTAGGAAATTAATAACAAAATTGCATTTAAGTATTTAAATAAATGGTCAAGTTTTCTAAGGCATATTTTCCGATCCGATGTGTTTCTTTTTCTTTATAGAATAATAAACATTAAGAAAATCGCGTATCAATGAAATTGTTTTGGTAACGTTGTTTGATAAAAATTTTATTTTTAAGTAAAACAAATTAATTTATGTTTTAACAGAACTGTGAATGAAAATACTTTAAACGTTAAATAATGGATAAATTTTCAAAAATTTTCAATTGGTAAATAAACGTGATTTTAAATTTATAAAGAGGAATTAGAGTGTGTGGTAAGAGAATTTTAACGAGATTTTGGAAATCGATTTTGGTACCTAAAATGAAGACTAGAGTTTTATCAAATGAGCATTTTTTAAGAGAAATAATATTTCATTTCAAACATGTGTTATATTGTTTTAAATGATGTTTTTTTACCTTCAACAATATTGTAAATATTGAGAAATCAAAAATATTTAGTAACTTTTAGCGAGCATTAAAGCTCTTGGTTTTTTTTTATAACAGAAACATTCAAAAAGTTATTTTCTATAAATAGAACATTATTAAAAAAAAGAAAAAATAACATACATTTGAGATTAAATAGTTTCTACTTCGGAAAGAAAGATCCATTTGACGAAATTATGGGTACAGGTCTTCATTTGTAGATGTCGGAAATCGATCTTTAAAGCCTCGTTGAAACCCCTTTCCGGCACACTCCGACTACTCCTTGTTAGTTATCCGACAAAATTTTATAATAAATTCAGTGTCTCAAGACATTATTCGTTATTACATTAGATTTCTTAAACATTTTATTTCCCGATATGAAAGAAAAGCTAAATCAAATTAAAAAACGGAAAGCAAATTAAATACAGTTTTCTTGTAAATTTTCTTATACAAACAAATTTCTTTATAATATTTCAATAGTGGAAAACACATTACTATTCTACGTAATATTTGTTTTAATAAATAATTATTAAAAATTAAGGAAAAAAAATGATATATCCGATGTTAAGTATATAGCTAAGGAACATGGATTCTTATAACGTGTCGCCATTGTGTAAACTCTTTTGTAAAACCTTTGAAAAATTTTGTTAACAATTAATAAACGTAGGAGAAAAACTTTTTGAAAATTTATATCTCTCATTAAAATAAAATTTATTTGAATATTAAAAAATAATAAAGTATTAGTGTTACGGATGCAAGCATCCGATCACGCATGCCCGCATACCCATCTTTACGCATATCTCCTTTGATCGCAACCAAACAAAACAACGGTACATGACAGACTAACAAATGTAGCATTAGTTTTATTCTCTTTTTCTACTTTTTTCTGTAAGAATATTAAAAATAATAAAATTTTTAGCATGAATTTACCGAAGAGCAAAAAGCAGTAATACGACAAGAGGTACAGGCATGCATAATCGAATCTGGAGTTGATCGAAGTAAGATTTCAAAAATTAATTATTTTTTGCGAATTATAAAAAGTATTTTGCGATATTAGTAGTTACTAAGAAATAGTTCTCCAAAATAGTACACCCTTTATATTTGTGAAATTTCAAGCCAATATTTCGAAGTATCAAAGAATACAATTTAATTAAAATTTTTTAAAAATTACAAAAATTTTATATTGGTAAAATAATTAAAATATTTATTCTTAGATGCTTCGAAATATAGACTTCAAGTTTTGCTAAAAGAGAGAGTGTACCATTACGGAAATCAATGATGACTTAAATTAAATAAAATAAAATTTATTTTATTTTGATTTTGATCGAACAAATTATAAATTTGATCATAAAGGTAAAAAATCTTAAATTAAAAATAAAATTTTGTGTTTAGATTTAATAGCAGCTTTCAAGAAAGGTGAAAAATTTACTCCAACTCGGGAATTTAACTGTTTTTCTGGATGTGTAATGAAAAAGAGCGGAATGGCAAGTATTCATTCTTCTATTATTTTGTTTTTTCTTTAAATACTCCTTCTAATTAAGAATATAACATATCATTTATAACGAAAACTAAATTTCGAATCCCTGCATTGCGTACTTTTACTCCCTTTTCTCCAAAATTTCTATATTATTACTAATTATAATTTTTACATAACTATTTTTAAGATGGATGCGGATGGGAATATGAAACCTGGCAGACCCACTGATTCAGAGGCCGCCAAAGAATGTAGAAAACTAAGTAAATAATTTCTTTTTGTATCATTAATAGGACAAATAGTTTTCATGATCATATTTGATTTAAATCGTAATTGATAATTTATTAATTAAAATTCGCTTTGCCTAAATTATGAAACAACATGTTAAAAGAAAAAATAAATATTTTGCACAATATTGTATTAAAACTCATACTTTAAATCTCGTATAAATCATCAGAAAAACCGCCTAAGTAATTAGGAAGTTCTGTCCACATATATATTATAATAAAATACTAAATTTTTATTATGAAAATAAAAAAATTGTTTCCTTTTTAGGTGGCAGCGATGTTTGTGAGACTGCTGGAAAAGTGATGGATTGTTTTTCCAAGAACGGTTTAAGACATCCGTTTCATTAAGTGATTAAAATGTTGTTATAATTAATAAATAAATCTATTATTTTATATTTTTATATTAATTTTTGTCAGCATATTTTTAGTATACAGTAAAATATTTTAATAATCATTTGGTAGTTTTTTTTTATAATTTATTTTTTTAAGAAACGTTCTATAATTTCTATTGGTTGTACTTACAAAATTACTCTTATGGATTGTTTGATCGCACAAGGTAAATAAATAAACTTATTACACTCAAATGTTAATAAAACAATATTCATACCGAAAGCTAAAAAATCATATTAAAGTCGTGATTTTTACGTACGAATGGTATAAATGTAATATCTGTTTTGTTCATATTTTTTAAAACTATTTATTATGTATGTACATTGTACTGTAAAAGAAATATATATTATTTACAACTTCTAGAGCCATCTATATGTATTCCAACAAAGTAATTGTCATGATATTTCTTTAATATTAAACTTGGTCAAATATTTAGTTTTTAAAAAATTTAAAAATATAAATATTTTTATCCATTTTTAATTTCTATATTTGCTAGGTTTGAGGATATTTCAAAATATTACCTGCGATTTACTGATGTATCTAATATCAGTATGGTCCAAATATAATTCAAAGTTAATTCATCTTAATTGAAGTAGTTTAATCAGATAAAAAAATCTTAAAATAATTTTCTCATTACACAGAAATTTTTATAAACAATCTATTATTCAGTTGAGTTCCTAAAATCGCAGCTGAAGCCTTATTACACTCTGTAAACTCTACTATAACATACCAAAACAAGACACACAGTCCCGCTATAACCGAATCTCCTAAACGAGATCACCTTAAAAAAATCTCATGTCACTTCTCCTCTGACCTCTTCAAGAATCGGACCCAAGCAGGATCCCCTTCTCACACGGTAGCTCCGCAACTCCCTCAGCACCTCCGCAAATCCAATTTTACCTCTCATCCCGACTAACACCTCAGGAATGTCCTCTCCAGCATACAAGCGTGTGCGCGTGCGAATAGATGAAAAATAGACGAATAGCAAATAGCTCACGAGAAAAAAAGAGCAGCATTCGTCTTCTCTCCGTTCCCTTTGAGTAGCGCGCTGGAAATCAGCTCCGGCTCTTCCTTAATTGTCTCTCCAGCGCAAGCCTCTTGCGAGTAGCTGCCGATAAAGAATCGATCGCGCTCGAAATTGCGAGAGATCGCGCGCGCCGTTTCCTTTTCTTCGAGGCTTTTTCTCCCTCGCTTCTTATTCATTTTCACGCGGCGCCGGCAAATATGTCTCCTTCCGCGTCTCTTATTGCAGCGAGCCGAGCTTTAATAAAGGATCGCCGACCCTTGGGAATTTTATCGTAATGCGATATGGAACGATCCGAGCGCCGCCGGAATTATTTACGATATTGTTTTGTTTTAGACTCTTTGGGGTCGGCGGGTGCGTCTGCGAGAAGTGTGGTGGACGATTTTTTGCAAAGGTTTGTCTTATTGGAAAAATATTATAGTTTAGAGTCGAGACGAGCGGGCTGTCTTATCGTTTGAACAATTTCACGGGGATTTGTTCTTTTGAGATAGGAAGAAAATGGATTTGTGGGGTTGGGATGTTTCTAAGGTGGCGGAAATAGAGCTTTTAATATTTCTTTTGCGAAGGTGAAGTTAAATGACAAGGGATGTTTGTGTTCATGTTTTTAGGATTTTTGGATACTTCAATTTAGTATTTCATAATGATTGTTAAATTTGTCAAATCTTTTTTTTTGTAATTTTAAATAGGTATTTTTCACATACAATAACACTAAAATGTCAAGAGTATATAATTTATTTTAGGTAAAATAATATAATCTAAAATTTAGCATAATTTTTTTTTAAGATATTGATTAAATTCGATAAAGAGATTCAACAAATCGAAAAATCACTATCAATTTTGTAAAAAAAAAGTTCAAATATTGCTAACGTTTCTGAAATACAAACTTCCATAACTACAAACAATGTTTTTAACTACAATATAAAATACAATAGTACAAGTTCTGCGAAGTTTGCATCGCGCAAAAAATTCTAATACCCACTGCAGCTTCTCTCCCGAAAAACAATCACCAAGATCGGCAATAAAATCGAGCCGATCGTCTTTCTCCCCATCCTCGCTCGAATGACCAAAAAGAAACCTTCCGCAAAACTCGGCCGAATAAAACTTAAAAAAAAACATCTCCCAAGAAAAACACAAGTGGCAACAACCTCGCGAAAAATCGTCCGTCTCCTTGCTTGCACCTCCACAAGAAAATAATCGAACACTCATACACACCCACGCCCAGTCCAAGAAAACTCAGGCTGCTTGTTCACCTATAGGACGACATCCTTCCCCATCTATACACCCACGCACACGAAGCTCAACTCTGCAGCGCTGTCCAGCGACTCGCGCTTTATACCTCGTGGTCATGTGGGCAATTTATCTTGCAAGCTCACCACGCCGAGCTTGGATAAATGGACGGAGAAAGCGCGACGGCGAAAGGGGTGGGAGAGGCGCTTCCGTGCAAACAGAAAAAGAATCGGCCGAGCCTTAAATGGAGGCTGAGAAACATCGATTCTCCGGGCTCTCTCCGGCGCTTTTTCGCGCTTTCGACGCGAGAGCGGGAGGATCGTTTTTTTTTTCGCGGCTTTCTTTTTTTTATGGCTCGACCGTCACCTATTGGGAATTAACATTGACTAGACGCCCTCTGGCGGTTTAAATGTGAAGCCGTGAGAGGCAGAAAATACAGCGCCA
>UELX01005349.1:0-14101 GCA_900480035.1 Eupelmus urozonus | reverse complement strand
TAATTATTTTGAGGGAGAAATAATTCTCTTGTTGATCTATGCGAACTATGATGTTATTTATTCTTACAAATTACATTATCGACGTTTCGGAGGAATTAGTAGCCTCCCTATACATGACTTTAGCAATTGTAAAAATATGCAGTCGCATGCATGTCGCATTATAATTTTTTCAAACCTCAACAAAGGCTTATGTCGGAAAATTTAGCTCCACGACCGCAAACGATCGTGGAGCTAAATTTTCCAACATCAGCCTTTGTTGAGGCTTGTAAAAAATTATAATGCGACATGCATATTTTTACTTACTAGAAAAGGTCTACTTTACGCCCTTGATTACAATATTTTTTTATGGTAACACTTGTTTAAATTGATTTAAAAATTCTTTTGATACTATAACGTAATAGGTTCAATGCCCCATCTGTATTACTGGACAGATTTATGAGTTGATAGCAAATAATACTATCTAAAAAATTTCAACTTACAGTAATTTTATCTATACCAGTTTTAAAACAAAGATGGTAGAACTGATAACACTAATACCTAATTAATACTTGTAAGTAATGTAATAAAATATCTGTATAGTAATTTTTAAAGGGATCGTCCGGGAGTTTTCATTTTAAAAACAATGACCTTCAAATAATTTTGAAGGTCATCACAAGGGCAAAATAATGATCCAAGTGGAATCTTTGTTACAAGTTATTTCAGAAATAACCTTGACCGTTTTAAAAAAGATCTTACCTAAGGAAGTATAGAGCCGTTACTTTTATAATGTCTTGTAAAATAGTGTATATCATACACATTTAACTTCACACAAAATGATGAATTAAACTGAGAAAAAATGATTATTCCCTGCTTTCTAATAAAAATAATATTAAATAATTAGTAACTTTTATTTTTAAGAGCAAAAGTTCTGTGACTTTAAGCGATCATAACAAAACAATATGCAAGCTCGCTTTTGAACGACTCGATTACAACTCCTGTTATTCACGCGACCTGACCTCTACCTGGTCGTAAAGTCGGTAAAGAGTATCGCGATAAGGGGTTACATATTGTTTCACACGCGCATCCAAAGAAAAAGGTTTGGGCGACTTTCGATAACTAACGAAAGAGAGATAAGGGAATACAGTACTTGTGGATGGGTGTACATAAAAATCTTCTATATTGCTTAAATTGGAAATTGAACTGAATTAAATAAGAATTAAATATTTATACACTTTTTGCGGCTTAATTTTAAAAGTTACCCAATTAAGTACGTATACTTTGGTAGAAATTAATTTGCATCTATCTACGCATGTTTAATTTTCTACGTTAAATAATCGAGGCCCTGATAAGTTTACAATAATATTTTACCAGTCTGAATAGATATGATATTTACGGGAAATCCGTTAAAACTGGCACATATGCAGTTGCGCTACTTTCCCCCTATGAAATTAGAAGGTTTTTTCTTATTATTTAAGATTATTCAACTTCTCTATTGAAATAATTTACTTATCAGTTACAAAACGGATGCACACTATTACACAATATTAGCATATATATCGAACATTTAAGTTTAAATATTAACAAATTTTTCAACTGACAATTTTTTTTACAATATAATGAAATGAAAAGATTTTCAAATAGAAAAATATTACTTCTTAGCATTAGTCTTCTAAGCTATAAGAAAAATTTTAAAGTTAGTGTTAAATTATATTAAGTTAATTGAATTTAGTCAATTTCTCTAAACAAATAATAATTACAAGCTAATTATTTCCATAATTATTACAAAACGTAAGAATTTAAAAATTTTAACTAGTGCAATTGCATTGGAAATTTTTGTATTTTACATCTGTTAAATTAAAAACCAAATGAAAGATAATTTTTATCGTTGTATCGATTCAAAAAACATGCATATTGAAAAATTTTTATGTAATAAGAAGCATTTGTTTATGAATCATTTAAGAAATTGAATATTTCCTCTTATAACCTGTTTTTATTAAAATGCTAAAGAAAAAATTATTTTAAAAAATACAAAATATTTGAAAGAATTATATTTTATATAAATATAAAATCTGTACGATTTTATTTACTTATATATTTATATTT
Source organism: Eupelmus urozonus (assembly GCA_900480035.1). Taxonomy (NCBI): domain Eukaryota; kingdom Metazoa; phylum Arthropoda; class Insecta; order Hymenoptera; family Eupelmidae; genus Eupelmus; species Eupelmus urozonus. The sequence continues at coordinate 12,019 of UELX01005349.1, read as the reverse complement.
ATTTAGATATCTATTTATATATATTTATTATTTAGAGGACTATTAAAAAATTTCAATTGCTAATCAATGAAATTAAATATAATTTTTTACAACTTATATAGATTAAAAGCTATAAATAAAGCATTTTGATTTAATTTATTAATTAATCGTTTTAATTAATTTAATTTAATTTTTCAAAATACAAGCTTAACGTCAATATCGTCATAGGAATTATAAGTATTATAAAAATAAAAACAATCAATAAAATAATCATAAAGCAAAAAGAATGATGTAAAAATATTGATACGTTAAACAATTAGCGATTTCTTCCACCAATCAACATTTTATCACGGTAAAGTTACGTAGATGATAGTACTACTTAAAAATTATAACGTAAATTTGAATTTTCGGGCCTAAACTTGTTATCTTTGAAGGTCATTAGATAAGCATGAATGTATCCAAAGTACCTTTTCTTAATCTCAAAATCTTGGTCGAATATAAGTCATTAGCATTGGTTTATTTTAAAAATCAAATATTCAATTTATTTAATACTTTATAAAGTAAATATTACCTATTATAAAGATTTACCTTATTTTAACAATTGGACTTAATATAAAAGAGAATTACTGATAGACGCTATTCTAAAGGACAGAAGGCCCTGTAACAGAATTTAAAGGGGAACAAGAGAATAGTCGACTTATAGAGAAGCTTTAGTTATGCACACATACAGGCAGACAGCCATGCACGTAGAGCCAGGTCTGAGATGACCGGAAGCTGGCTACAAACAAATCCCCTATTTTATTGGACGGCGGTATAAATCAAAAGCTCTGCCTGACTAGTCAAATATTGGAAGATCGTGCCAGGGCCGCTCAAATATCCTTGCGAGTCTCTCTCTCTCATACTTCGCAAAACTCTGTGATTCATGCTCGCCGTAATTTTCGCACGCTCGTGAAACAGATATCCTGAAGCTCTTCGCCGTTGCAAAGTATTAAGTGCGAGATTACTGAAAAAAAAGAGGGCAAAAACACGTCTGGGGATTTTTACTCTAGTAATCCTCACGAAAAATCCATATCTAATTAGGAAGAGTGCGCTGAGCGCGCTACATCTGACGTCAGAGTATTTGTACACGCCTCGTGCCGCGTATTATAGCTAATGTACGATTCACGAATGGATAAGTAGAGAGGGGGCAGCGTGAAACGAGCGGCGCATATGTGCCTTAATAAACCCACTGAGCGAGATCCGATCGCGCTAATCACTACTTGGCTTTGCCCGCGTAAGGAGGTACCATTTTCGCGCGTACCTGGTAAGTACAACGAACCTGTTATATACGCGTGTGCGTCTGCCTGTGCGTGTGCTTTCTTTTTCGATTCTTCGACTTTCGATTCTTCGATATGTGAAACTTGTGTTGAGAATTGTTATTGTTTTTTTTTATCGGCTAATGACCTTAAGTTAGCGTGCTTAGAAAAATGTGCGTCTGATGAGGTAAATACCATCAAAATGAGATGTTCTAATAATTTTGATTTAATATTATAAGTTCTTACTAAAATTTATTAGTAATAAAAATGTACTAAATAATTATAAAGAATTAAAACATACTTGCTAACTTTGTTCGGATTTATTTAATTCTTTTTATAATTAGCTTTAGCTTATTTTGTTCTAGGCAATTATTCCTAACTTACTTATTATAAAAATAAATCTGCTTAACTAATATTCTCAAATAACAAAATGATGATTATTAATTGTACTATTATAGTTATTATTATCTTTTTAATATGAGAGTTTTTCAATGTTTTTAGAAAATATGCGTATAAATAATTTTTAATAATGTCTTTAATAATATTTTATACATTATAAAAAGTGCATATATAAACACACGTGTAAGTGAATACATATAAGTATTTGACTATGTGTATGTGTGCGTGTTTATGTGAGTGCGTGTGTGGTGATTTTATGCGGGATCTTAAAAAATTAATGTAAATATTAGTAAATTTTGTAATAAACATATAATTACAGTGTGTATAATCAAAATTCATGCAAAAATTATACTGTTCAGAATCACCTTAAAAAATAAATTCATTTTATTGCTTATTGGTAACAAAATTTCCTTCTGATATTCCAAAATTTTAACTGATAATACGAATTTGCTGTATGAATAATCAATCAAGGTTAAATCAATGCATCCTAAAACGTAAAATCAGAACATCTGTGTAAACATTAATTTTCAAGCCGGCTAGACACAAATACAAAATTGAATATTGATTTATTTGTAATCAAATGTAAACGATTAAACAGTAGGAGAAAGAAAATTTCGGTACTTTTTCCATATTGATCTTGAATGACGTAATTTACTTACTCAGCTGTTATTATGTTTACGCACATTCCATCAATGCCAGGTTCAATCCTTCAAACTAGACTTCTGTGTCTTTTAACTCTTATGCAATATTCTCTGAGTCATCGACTTGTACATATAGACAGGTGTACTCTCAATGAATAAGATTGTTCAGATGTTTTTCTCTGAGTCTGCGGTAGACTACAACCAATTATATGTCTACAATTATAATTATTACTAAGCGATTAAAAAATGAAAAGTGTATTTCAAAATTAAATCATATTTTATAATTTTTGAAAAATCAATTTAAGATTGTTAACGTATTTATTTATTATTTCAGCTCCTGAAATAAGAGGATGATGAAGACAGTCTTTGTAGCGCTGCTGCTTGTCGGCATCAGCGTCGCTTACAACGTGCCGAGTGACTACGATGCACTTGTCAAGCTAGTTTTCGGTGACTCAAACTCTTACTACAATACTAGATCTAAGAGGAGTATTGAACAAGAAAATGAAGTCTGCGAGTGCGTCCCTTACTACCAGTGCAATTACAATGGTACCATGAATGATGATGGAGAAGGTATCATCGATATCAGAGTCGGATTAGTCGGTACTGCTGATAATCCACAATCGTAAGTTTTCAAAATTTATGTTATCGTTAATTCATTTGAATTTTTCGATATAATTAATTTTAACTTAAGGTGTAAAACATTTTAAGTTAAAATATTTTTATGAATAAGAATTTTTTTTAATTACCATTTTAATAATGTAAAATTATAATAAGGAAAAATATAAATTATTAGTACTGAATATAAAAATTTTAAGAATAATATTCTTTAATTTTCGAAATTAAATTTTAGAGCAAGACGTCCATGCGAACACTACTTGTCTGTCTGTTGTCTTCCTCCGGAATTACTTCCTGGTCATGACACAGAGGGTGGACACCAAGGAGGTGGAAACCCTGGTGGAAACCCAGGTGGAAACCCAGGTGGTCACGAAGGTGGAAACCCAGGTGGAAACCCAGGTGGAAACCCAGGTGAAGGCGGTATCATCGGTAACAAACACGTTAACCGGGGCTGTGGTTACCGTAACCCTAATGGTATCGGCTTTAGGATCACTGGAAACTTCAACAATGAAGCTAACTTCGCTGAATTCCCTTGGATGGTTGCTGTCTTGAGGGACGATGTTGTTAAAGGAAATCATGTTAAAGTTTATGCCTGTGGTGGTTCTTTGATTCACAGAAGAGTTGTTTTGACTGCTGCTCATTGTGTATACGGGTAAATACTTTTTTTTAAAAGTCACTTTCGTTGATAACCAAAGTTTAAATTCTATTCTTTAATTTAATTTTTAAATAACTAAGCTTTGAACATTTGTGATTTATTATTAGTTTTCGATTTGTGTGTATAAATAAATAACATATCTTCTTGCTTTTAAAGAAAATCAGCATCTGAACTTTCGATCCGTGCCGGTGAATGGGATACGCAAACCGTTGATGAGCCTCTGCCGCACCAAGATCGTACAGTATCCATCGTAACCACTCACCCTGGATACAAAAACAACATCCTCTACAACGACTATGCTTTACTTGTCCTTCATGATCCTGTCGAACTTGCTGATAATGTTGAAGTTATCTGCCTTCCTGAAGCGAACGAATACTTCGATCACAGCAGCTGCTTCGCCACAGGATGGGGAAAGAGTCAATTTGGTAAGAACAATGAAACCTCTTTTTTGAGAAATACACAGCTAATATCGGAGCTAGAAATTCACATGTGATTTTTTTTAGGTGAAGCCGGACACTATCAAGTCATTCTTAAGGCTGTTGAGCTCCCCACCGTTCCTCATAACCAATGTCAAGATTCTCTTCGCAACACTCGTCTCGGAAAGTACTTCAAGCTTCATGATTCGTTCATGTGCGCTGGTGGTGTTGATGGTGTTGATACGTGCACGGTAATAATAACATCAGTTTAGCATACATTTTACCCAATAGAATTTCGATAAATGCTAAGAATTTACATTCATTGAATAAGTATTAATTTAAAAGTTTATTTTTAAATTGTGTTATAAATAATTAGTGTCAAATTTATGAAGCTGTCTATACTTTCTTAAATTAAAATCAAATAAAATAGTTTTCCACTCGGAATCTAAAAATTTATGACAAAAGAAATCTAAAATAATGTCTGATTAATGAATTCATATTCGAAAAATTATACTATTACAGGGTGACGGTGGCAGTCCTCTTGTCTGCCCATTGCCTCATGACCCCAGCCGCTACACACAAGCCGGTATCGTTGCTTGGGGAATCGGTTGTGGTACAAACAATGTACCTGGCGTCTACGCTGATGTAGCCAAGGGACGTCAATGGATCGACGAAGCTCTTGCCACTTTCAACATCGATAGCACTTCTTACTCGCCTGGCGGCAACAACAATTACCCACCAGTGCAGCCTGAATACCCAAACCAACAGCAACCCAGTAACCCTGGATACCAACCACAGCAACCCAGTAACCCTGGATACCAACCACAGCAAAGTAACCCCGGATACCAACCACAGCAACAACAACCAGGCTATGGATTCTAAGTGAAAGTATCCCTGTTCAAAGAGCTCAGATTTCATCGAATTAAGGACGACGGAGTATTCGTATTGTAATTATTGTACAGAATAAAAAAAAAAGCGATGAAGAACTAATGTACAGTTGGTTTTTAAGAAATACCTAGTCATATTTGTGCAAAATATACGCAGACTGGAGATGAGACTATGCATAATGTATTTAGAAATAAGGACGTTTGTATACAAAAAATACAGTTCTTACTCACTTTAATTTATTTTTTGTATTTTGCATTTTATTCCTTATTCATATTTCATTTATTTATAAGATATACTCGTGGTCCATTATAAGTGGCGGAATAATTTAAATTTATAAAAGGTGAATTAACTCCTAAACAATAAATATGTTCGCTAATAGTGATACAAATAGTAAAATGAACTCGACAATTAAGAAATGATTTTATTGCTTACATAAATTTAAAACATTTTTCAGTTATGATAAGCTCGGAGTGTTTACTCATAATCAAGCAACAATGTTTTTTACTTACTTATTTTAGAATAATATTTTTATATAATTTAAACTAATTATTCGTTAGATTAAAATTTGTTAATGTCTTGCATTTTTCTTTAATGTTAAAAAGACTTCAAGATCATAAACTATTGTGAAGTTAATTCTTTCGTACTATGATATTTTTGCATGCCTTGTCGACTTGAATATTTTTCATTGCAAATGAAAACGTATTATAACATAAAAAAAAAAAAAAAATTAAAAGACGTTGGTAATACAGAGCTTGAGGATATAAAAAGGAAATGCACAAGGGCTAACGATGTCGTTCCTTCTTGTTTGTGTAACTGCGTCGAGCTAGCAGGCATTAGCCAAGTAATTATTAAGAATCTGCAACGCGACCGTAAGCGGATTCAAGAACAAGCAAAATATCCTGAAAATGAGCGTGTGGCTTTTTACACTTTTAGGTGGGGCTAAGAACTAAGAAAAAAAATTATAACACTCGTACATTTACTATTAAGTAAATAAAAAATTATAATACTCGTACATTTACTATTAAGTAAAAGATGCTCAGACCTATAAATAACATTTTAAATTAGAATTTATAATAGGATTCAAAGAATATAATAATAAGTATAAAAGGTATCTAAAAACTATTTAGCATTTTAACTATGTATTTGATTACTGCCGATTCAGTTCATTATACAAATATATTTTTCATTTAAAAATTATCAATGAATAAATAAATTAATAAATTGTATAATGCAAAATCTTAAAGACATAAAAAGGATAAAAACCACTATAAAATTTCCGTACACTAAGCTCAAAAAGAACATCTCCATCGCAATAAAAAAAAATATCACCACTGATTTCCACTCTTTGCAAATACCAATCTCCAAGAGCAGCGGTACGCGTCCATCAGCGCAACAAACTCCGCTCCGAGCCGCGCAAGAGCCCCGAAGAACGGCCGGAAGTCTTATCCGGAAGCTCACAGATGAGCGTCGCGCGCGCGTGACTTACTTCGAATCGCGGCAAATTGACTTTCTATCGATGTTCCATAGCAGCTCCATCCCGTGCGCTCGAAGAGACAGTCAAGTTGAGCGCGGCTCGCGATCGAGGAAGAGGACGAACTTGACTGGAAGTTACGCAGTTCCCTCGGCGAATAATTCATGTTCTTATGGAGCGAGTTTCACCTGAATTTCTGCTCCTGGAGCTTGGCGTATAATTAGAATTATTGTCGGGATTCGATATTTGAGGGAAAGATGGAGGGAGAAAGGATGGGATGTAGTTTTTTTTTGTCTTATTGACGAGAGTTTTGGCCTTCGGGTTAGTACGCGGAATTCTCTTGCGTGCGTGGTTTAATGGTTTCGGTGAGTGGATGACTTCATTTTTCGCAGTATGACGTGTGACAAGTAAAGTTTATTTGAAGCTATAAATTTAGGAGTTTATACAAACTGTGTGCCTATAACATTGTCCATTTTCTTCAGAAAATAATTATATTCTACGATTTACTAATCACAATAATTTTTAAGGTTCTAAATTTATAGCACGAAAAGAAAATTAACTCCGAAGCCCACGATTGGTTGCGTTGTTTTCATTATACTTGCTCTTGCTCCTAAAATAAAAGGAGACTCATGCAAAGAAGGCGAAGATTTGCGATTTTTTACAGCTCAACAGCATTCACAGGAAGTCTCTTGTCTAGTTCCTCGAAAAGATGAGCGATCATTTTTTAGTTGTTGCGTGCAATGGTTCTCGTATATAGTTGCATTTTAAATTTGTTACCAATTTTCAGTTTGATTTATTATTGTATCCTAAAGTGTTAAAAAATTATCTGCAAAATTCGCACCGTCCCAATTTTAGGTCGTCCCTCAAAGTATAAAAAAAAAACAAAAACTTTTAAATCCTCAGACAAAGAATACTTTTCAATGTTAATGCCCGCTAGCTACTCTCTTTCTCTCTTTAGCCACAGTCGTCGGCGCAGATCCGAAGATTTACACGCGAAGAAGCGCACCGGGCGAATTCACAAAATCGCCGCAACGGCGCTCCGGCTCTCTGCGGCACAGTTTTATCCGGCGGCGGTCGCTGCGCGATGCTCTCCCAAAAAATATATATATACACACACACACACACACATCAGAGAGCAGAGAGCGGCTAGCTCGAAATTATCGGCCCTGGCGCCGATTCAAGAGAGATGTATTATTAAGAGGCTGCGCCTTGGCACCGAGCGCAGCCGACTTTTCTAAAAGGAACGTCCCTTCCGGTACTGCAGCCTGCACCTTAGGAGCCCTCCTTCCTCGTACATATTACAACGCTCGCTCTGCTTGCGCCATGTATATGCGCAAGGGGACGGGAATCGAGGCCAGAAAGCGCGCCAATTAGACGTTTTAAGCGTAATTGCGATTGACGACCCCTGAGTGACTGCTACTCTCCGAGATGCGCGAGGATAACGCCCCGGAGAGAGGTGAAACTTTCGCGCCGGGGCCAGGAGAAGTGCGCGCCACTTACACGTACGTGGCCGATTGCTCGCTGCGCCAGCGGCTGCGTTAATTCAAGCAAGTTCGCTGTGATTAGTGCCGTGTCGGATTGTGCGCCGATATCTGAGATAACAGTTGGGAATTGTAGGATTTCGTTGCGTGAGGGGATGATCTTTAGTGCTTGCTTTGAAGATGGCTTGCTGTTTCGAATATGTGGGTTTTGATTAATGGTTAGGAGACAAAGATGCTCGACTTGTTATACTTTTTGATAATTTATTGCTTGTTCAAAGTATCATATTTTCATGAGCCAGCTTACGCAGCAGTTTTTTAAACTTTAGTAGGTACTTGAGAAAATTTATTACTAAAATGTACCAAAAAAATATTTTACAAACCGTTATGGGTGAGGTAACTCAAAAATCTACTTTTATTTAGAATATTTTTTTTTTTCAAACTATAGTATTAAAGATTTATTGGAGATGTTCATTATTTTAAGAATACTCAAAATATTGATAATATATACACTTATAGTTCAAATTTCTTTCTTTTATTTTCTGCAATACAAAAAGATTAATAAATACTAAGCCAAAAAAGTTTTACATTAAAAAATTGTTAAGTTCTGGTGAATCTAGGACAGCTGGAAATGGGGTATAATTAACAAATGTAAAAAGCATTAAAAATTTTATAAAAGTTCTAAAATTTCTAACAAATAAAAAAATATTACTGAATAATACAGTAACAATGGAGAAATCACAATTTACTGAGAAAATATAAATGAACATAACTGCAAAATCTATAAAAATTTAAATAAAATTTTTAAATTAAAATAAAATCTTTAATCAGGTACGCTTCCTCTGCCGCAAGAATTTGTATTGTGTACAAAGTTAATCTTTCGCATAAGGAAAGATGAAGAAAAAGAGTAAGATATTATCTCTTAAAAGCTGCAATTTAAATATTTAATCTACTCCCTACTTGAACCTCTCTTCCGCAGGTGCGTTGTGGTACTCTTTTTTGCGCTATGTGATGTCCTCATGAAACTCGAAGAGGTTAATCTAAGAGGAAGGTTGAATGAGAGATAAGTATCGAAATCACAGTACACGGCAAATGGCTTCTTTGCATATTACAATGTACAAGAAAATAGAAAAGTTTTCCGACATGGGAAAATTGCCTTGAAAAAGAAAAAATTACTGATAAACGATTTTTTTGTCAGACAAACAACAATTTATGCTATGTATATTTTTAATCATAAAATTATCGACAATAATTCATATAAACTAATTTTTCCTAATTTTAGTAATGTTTAGATAATCTTGATATAAAATTGATTATTTCTCTTTCAAATATACAAGATATTTAAAAATTATTTACTATAAAATATTTTTCATATTTACAATTTACACAACGAATCTTTATTTAAAAGTATCACTTATAAAAGTGAATAATCTTAAAAACATACAAACAATAAAAAAATAGTTGCGCAACACTAACCAAAAAAGCACAAAATTAATGCAAATGTTCATGCCTTTATCCTTGCGCCTAAGACCTTAAGTAACACGTAGCCGCCTTTGCACTCTCAACCGCAGCGCTAAAGCCAAAGTAACGCCATTCCGAGCTTATCTTTTTTCGATGTATATTTCACGCGCACGCTTAGCTCGGGCGCGCGGAAAATTTGAATAGCCCCTAGTCTCGGGCCGGAGAGAGCTGCTGCATAGAGGAGGCAAAGTGCCTCCTCCCCCGCGCGTGCCCGAGGCGGCCAGTCGCTCTACGTCTCAAAATTTCTCTCTCGCGCATTTGCCGCCCAGCCCTGAGAACGGCTTATAGGGCCATTCGTTTCTACTTATGCCCCCGCCGCTGCAACGCATTACGCAGAATGTGTTGATACCGAAATTGCTTCATTAAGATTATATTGTCGGCGCGAGGAACTCGGGCTCTCTCATTGTTGCTCGGGCGCCTCCTTGCGCTTTGCACGCGACGAGCTTCGCGAGCTTGCCTTACATGAAGCGATGTTTTTAACGAGAATTTTCTTGAATTTTTTAATTTTGTTTGTTAATGAGGGTGGTTGATTTTTATAAGACTTGGTAGATTGCTTGAATAATCGATTTGATGAGCATAAATAATTGGAATGAAATTATTATCCTTTGAGAGATTCATTTATTTTATTATGGTTTATACTGACGTTGGTTGAAAATTATTTGTTCTCGTATATATCGATAAATTTTAAAAACAAATAATATTTTGTTGCAGTAACCTAGTTTTCTGCACATTTTTCATACAATTTTTCGGGACAAAAAGCTAATATACGAAAGTTCATTTAAAAATGGTTATTAAAAATATATTTATTCATGTTTTTATTTATTATTTATGTTTTAAATAAATAAAATGTATGTATTTTGTACCTGTAAATTAAAAAACAATTTTTCAAATGGGTATAAATATTATTTTATAAAATTTTTTTTATCAATACCTAATACATTTATGATTTTATACTAAATTAGTAACAGCGTAATAATATAATGCAATAGTAATATAATAATATTATGAATTTTTTGTGAAATGTTACGATTAATTATGCACATCCTTTTGTATTAAATATTCATTAGAAAGGTAAATATCTATAAAAATAATTATAACAACAACAATAATTGCTGCATAAAATTTTACAAACAAATACAGTATTAATGTTAACAATGTTCCCCGAAAAATGCTATTATTAGAATATTTTTGTAATTCATTTAACTTTGTTGTAATTAAATTTTTAATAAATAACTAAATTTTAATATTCAAAATAACTAATTCCAACGATCCTCGAACAAAAATATTTACAGCGAAGAATTTTTTAATACTCACAAAATGCTGCGTCTAAACCAATCTCGAAATTCCATGAGTCGAATACAAGTAGAAACAGCGCCGTCAATCTCTGTACCTCTCAAAATCGCTGTTTCGCATCCCTCAATAGTTTGGAATTTTCATTAAAACCGAGCTCCCACCCAACACTCGCGGCTCTTCGTCCCTTCGTCACAATTAGAGCTTTAAAGCTCTTAGTAGCGCAGAGCCGAAAAGAAATATCCCGAATTCGGCCGCAGAATAAAAAAAGTCTAATCGTCAAATTCATAACCCGGCGACTTTAACCGGCACTTTTTATTAATATTTCGGAGAAGCGAGAAACCTCTCGCAAACGGCTCGCCGAAATTATCCAAAAGGGTCGCGAAAAAAGAGACAGCGTGCTCCCTCCCCTGTATATGTATATACATACAATCCGCAGACGCAAAATAAAGCCTCGTAGCCGGGCGTTATATTTTTCGCGGTGCGCACGAGCGCGCCATTCCTTGGGCCATTTTCGCCTCTGCGTATCTCGCTTGGGTGATTTGTCGCGGCGGATATGAGAGAGCGCCGCTCGCGCGCGCGCAAGCCCTGGACGCAATATTATTTTAAACGATGATATAGGAGGGACGCGTGGTGCCGCAGAGCAAACCGCTCTCTCTTTCTCTTTCTCTCGCTCTCCCTCTCTCGAGCCTCGTGCGCGCGCGAAATGAAAATCACGAAACGTTATGTGCCGGCGGAGTAGGAGGAGGAGCGTAAGAGGCTGTATAGGGCAAGAGTCGCGTACGCTGTTGGAATTCGGCGGCCTGCGGAGCTGCGAGCTTCCCATTTCGTTAATTTGAAATAGACGAGCTTTTTTGGATTATTTATGTCGTCGCGGTGGGTTGGGGGTGGTTTTTTTTTAGGTTTTTAGGTGAGTTTTTAAAAATTAATTTTATTGGTGATTTGAGGGATTTTATTGGTGATTTAAGATGCCTGCACTGGTTTGTAGTAATATATAGTAGTACGTAGGTTAGGCTGACCAAGATGTTATTACTTCTGCAAACTTTGAGAATATATAGAATTTTTTTAATGTCTCTATTGATATTAGTATTTTAAAATAAAAAATTCTGTAGTTTCTCAAAATAACAGCTCGAGTCCATTTTATTTTAAATCCAGTTTCATCGCAGGTGCTTTAAATGTAATTAATAATTACCTTTCAAGCTCTCTTAATAAGTCCATTATAATCACAATAAATACGGCTTAGATTGCTTTTATTCATTATATCAAGATTTAACTCGATAAATAAGTCGATAGTGACGTTTTTCGCCCGAGCGAAGCGAGGGTGAAAAGTCGCACGAGGCAAAAATCACCTTACGCACCAGTATCGAACCG
>UELX01005348.1:0-14104 GCA_900480035.1 Eupelmus urozonus | reverse complement strand
GAGAGAGAGAGAGAGAGAGAGAGAGAGAGAGAGAGAGAGAGAGAGAGAGAGAGAGAGAGAGAGAGAAAGAGAGAGTAGAGTGAATAGATAAGGGCCAGAGGAGAAGCGAGCGGGTAAGTGACGAAGATAAATAGGTGGATAAGTGCGAAGTTCGATTGTTAAATAAAGATAGAACTCTTTTGGCTTTTTGAATTGATGTTGCAATTTGTTCGTATGGCTTTTTGTCAATTCGAGTGACATATTGGGATTTACTGTTTTATCTTTTTTATGTTTCAAATGAAAGTAGGTTGTAATTGTAAGTTTTGCTTCGTCGGTGCTATATTCCACGATCACTACTCGGGTGTAGCTATTTCAGAGCAACGATTAACAACGGATAAAACATTGATAAATGAGTTAACGGAGGTATAAATCACTATAATAATTTTTTCTCTGTTAGAATGCTGAATTAAGCACATTGAATGACCTGAAATAATTTTATATTGTTCTATGAAATGATATGAAGTTGATGTTTATCATTTTAATAGTTTTTAAAGATACGAAAGCAGCGATCTAAAAATTCTTTTGGAGTATTCCTCAAAATAATTTTTTAATTTTATCTGTCATTTATACTCGAGTGTTATAGGAAAAAATTCATCTCATTATATGGACTGCTGCCAGTGACTTTTAGTTCAGAAAAAATGTATGAAAAGAAATATTTTTAGATCAAATGAAATCACATAAAATAAAGGTAAATAAAAAGTTATCTTGCGCAGTGAAAATTCAATTTAAAAATAAAATTAAAAACTGAATTCTTTACTTTAAAATTGTTTTTTCGCTTTCCATGGTTTAAAAAAGGTTTTCTGGATTTTTAGTCGACCTTGGCAGAGCTAGAAAAATTGGAAAGTTTATCTTTCGAATTTTTTTTAGTTCTGCAAGATTGGGCTAGAATCCGAAAAATTAATTCTTATTTTTTTATAAAATTATTATCATAAAATAAAATAATAAAAATGAATAAGATTAAAAACCACAATCATTAATGTAGATAAAGAAATAATTTTTTTGCTTGAAATTTCTCATTCTATATTTCTTAGATATTTATCTAATTATTTATAATAAAATCATTCGATCATGTTAAAAAAAATATGGCGATTATGTTAAACTTTCACTGCCACCACAACTTATACACATCAGACTACATGAAATTTATTAAAATGTCATCTTCATGTCAAAAGCTAGAGACAAACAGTAAGCGAAAGCGCCGAAAGACTAGACGGTCCGAGCCTCTTGAAAAGAGACAGCTTGAGGAAAAGCGCACCTCCATATACCGCTCGTGCACACACGAAGAATAATGGGGGAGGGTGGGAGGAAGGAGGAAAAAGTGAGAGGGATGATTCGGCATTTTCATCACGTTCCTAAAAAGGACGATGCGAGAGGAAAGATCGGAACGCGGCGCGCTATCGCGCAGTGACGACGCAAAAGGCGAGCAATAAAGGTGAAATAATATTCCACTCGCGCCTGGCAAAGCAGCGGGAGAGAGAGAGAGAGAGAGAGAGAGAGAGAGAGAGAGAGAGAGAGAGAGAGAGAGAGAGAGAGAGAGTCACTCCGGGAATCCGATACTCGCTTGCGACGTTTCTTGAATCTCGAGTTTGCGCGAGGGTGAAAGGCCACACGCGCAGCTGTCTATGCGCTATATGAATGAGAGGCCCTCATATGAAATGCAAAACAAAGAAGAGAAAATGATGCGGGACTCCACTAATATTGCCGAGATGATGACGGAGCCAGCTTCTTCATATTTGGATGTTGACTAAAATATTCTGGCTTAGGTGGGGTTGAAGTATATGTTTTTAAGTGAATCTGGTTTAATGATACTTTGTTGAGTTTCTGGAAAACAGGTAATTTTTCTTTTTTTTTAACTTGAGCTATGTTATCATCTTAGTAAGCTTTATGTAATATATATAATACATAATTGATAACAAATACAACAACGCAAATTATTTAATGCGAAGTAAAAGGGCATGGGTAGTAATCTACACAGAATATTATAAGGGAACCCAAAAATTACGTGGTTAACTTTTATTACACCACGTAGGAAAATTTTTTTTCTAAAGATTATTGGTTTTACTAGAAGCTGACGTTGTCCGTTTTTCAGGAACGGTCCATTAACTATATTAAAAAAATTATTCAGGTTAAAATGTCGATAAGCTCGGATTTTGATACTAATCTTTTTCTGTCTATAATTTTTTTTAATAAACTCGGTGGATCTATTCTGAAAAACGGACAACGTTAGCTTCTAGTAAAACATACAATCTTTAGAAAAAAAATTTTCCAACTTGTCTAATGAATATTTACATCATAATTTTTGGGTTCCCGAATAATATTGTGTAGATTTCTATTCTCACTCTTTTACTTCGCCTTAATGTAATAATTTAAGATAATTTTAACACAAACCATTGTTCTTTTAACACAAAATATCTATTCTTTTGTTGCTATAATTTTTCTTATTTATTTTTAACCAACTATTATTGATATATAAGGAAGGGAGTTACCCGGCTGTTTCTGATTCTAGTTTTTTACTCTATTAAATTGGTATAGATGTTCTATATATGATCAAAGATTAAAAACGTATCAAATAAATTCGTAGAGAAAGAAAATAGAAAATATATTTATTTTTAAAATGTTTAAATTTTCTTTTCAAAAAATAAAAATTTCACTTTGTTAAATTAAAATTGATTAATTTGGCGCAAATACAGAAATATTCACATTTTTAAGATAGCTTTCAGAAAAATTATTTTTGTAAAATTAAAAAGATTAATAATGATAATGATAAATTATGAAAATTTGCTTTTTAAAATGCTTGAAATATAATTTACTTAATTGATTTACCATTTTTATAAGAGTAATTGTCTACGCGCAAAGAACAAACAAATTAAAATTGATTTTTCTTTCCATAATTATATAAAAAGTACATTACGCTAAAGAGATATATCAAATAAAAATGCATTAATTTAATTTAATATGGATATAAAATAAAAAGGTCTAAAATAAGGCTTTATTTAAACGAATTAATAAAAGAATACAGAATATGTGGTAAATGTGTGTCGTGGATTTTCTGATATCATGAATTTCAATAAAAAATCATAATAGAACTAAAAGATTTTAAATAAATTAAATCAGAGTTAAAAATACTTTGTTAATAATGAAAAATAATAATTTGTCTTTGACATGTTTACTAAAAATATGTTGCAGAAGCATAAAGATATCTTCAGGAGATTTATAATAATCTTTCTTAATTGCTCTAAAATTTCAGCTCCTATGTACATTGTATTGTAGAAAACTTTCTTTAAGTTTCAAATTTTAAAGTAATAAAAATTGATATAAAATAATTTATTCACGTAAAAAATTACACATTCGTCTGCAATTTTAAAATTTACACAAAATGTATCTTTGTACGAAATGTTTTGTAGATAAAAGTTTGTTTGCTTCTTAAATTTCAAACATTTTTTGTTTAAAATATGTATACAAATAAGAATGTCGATTTATTGCACAAAATTTTTGTATAAAATACGGTTCTTCGAGTTAATTGTAATATTTTACGAATTTTGACTTCTAATATGAATAAGACGAAAAAGAAAATGAAAAAGAGATAGAAAGAAGATTTGAATTAAAATAAAAAATAAACTAAAATTAATAGAAAGCTCTGACAGATCGATATCCCCGATATCTGGCTGCAGGGTAAATTTGAATTCAGTTGCATACCGTGCTCTTATATACGTAATGCCAGAGTACCACATACATAATACCAAGAGAGACCAGTGGAATGAAACGTAAATGAACAGAGAAGCGTGCTTGAAACTCACTTTCTCCAGCAATTAGTCGAATTTGTAAGAATTAATATTAAGCGGTATATGAACATGTGAATTAAGGATTTGCTAATTTGTGCATATGAATAGGAAAAAGAAATATGAAATATGGTTTTTAAATTTAACGTAATTTAAGTTAAAGTAAAAATATTGATTAAAATTTTCAAAAATTTTACAAACAACGTAAAACTACCACGTTTAAAAATAAACGTCAATTTTTTTCCTTTTTTTTTTAAATTTGTTGCAACTGCAATATTGAAACTACGTACATACACGCCCACTCACTTATACGTATATACGCACCGACTCACTAGACGTATATACACACACCTACTTACTTACACGTATATACACATATCCATGCACGAAAATTTTTGAAAGACAATGTATTTTAAATCTAAAACGCTTTTTTTTCGAAAACTTATTTTTATATTACATATATTTTTACTACACTATGGCTTCCTGTAAAGAACTTTTCAAACTAATAGTAGTAAAATACTATTAAATCTTAAAAAGAGCCACAAATTTTACACACAGATTTAATAGTATTTTATTACGTAGTTTAAAAGGTACTAACAATAAGTTAAACATGATTGAAAGATTTTAAAATATTTAATTTCTTATACTGCATTATTTAGAAAATATATCCTAATGAGAGGGAAATCTAAATTTAAAATCAAGCTTGGCAGTTATAGGGATTCCAAAAGTTTCTGACAATTAAAGCGGCTCAAATGAAATTATGTAGTTGCTGAAGCGTAACAAAGCATGTATAAGAAGGATTTAACGAAAATAGTTATCTCAGAAGGCACTTGCGGCCATGTTTTCAGGATTGAAGCCAGAGTTTCTATTCAAAGCGGTAATGTTTAGAGAAATTTCTATCTTGTAAAACAAGAATAAAATTAACTTCTATACAATATTTAATAGAAGAGAATTCCAAAAACGTTATATGGACTTTTATTAAGTATTACTATACATATAAAGTTAATTATTAATAAATTAACTTAATTAAATACAATTAAACCTAATTAGATTAAAGATTTTAATGCCAAATATTACCAAAAAATTACTTTAAAATCTTACTCCTTTAAAGACTCAGTAATACGAAAGTCATACGATTATTTACAGAGCAATTTTGCGCGGTTCTTGTATACACACCCACACGAGGGTATACGCACGAAAGCGCGTGATCCAGAGAAACAGAGGAGTCGCTAGTCGACGCAAGCCGCGCAAAGATAAGATTAAGGGTGTCGTGGAGCAATTTAGGTTAGTCGAGTGGATCTTGTTCTTGGGCGCGCTTACGTCTCTCTCTCTCTCTCTCTCTCGCTCCCCGACGCGGATAACATCTAAATTGGGAAATATGTCAGTCGGCCTACCCCCGTGCCTGTCTCCTTTTTATTTCTTTATCGAGTCGTTTCTCGCTCAATCGCTCTCTTCCCCCTTTTTTAGTTCCTGCTTTTCGATTTTGTCTTTGCTTTATAGCAAAGTGAAGACTGATGCGCCGAGGATCGGATTTTCTAGAATCTGTAAATCTTTGAAAGGCTATTTAGGGGGTTTAAAGACTGTTGGTATAATAGCGTCTTTAGCAGGAGTGATGATAGAGGCATTGAGAAACTTTTCCACTGATTTTGCTTAGATTGAAAGCAAAAAGTTTTGAGCCTTTTGGCTTACAATTTTTATAAAAAAATTGTTCTATCAAAGATTCACGGTATTATAGAATTGTATTATACAATAATAATTAATAGTTGTGATTATAATTATTAATTATAAATATTAGTAATTCTATTAACTTTTTGTTAAGCTAATATTAAAAATATTTTTTAATAAAAATTGCGGATTTTTTCTTTAATTTATTTTATCTTACTATATGCATAAGTAGAACATGTCGATTATGGCCAGGCACTCGAAGTTATCTCTGTATTGGTATACAAGCGAACAATTCCCAAAGTAAATTGAATCATTAATACTGTCTCATTTTATTAACAATTATTCCAGCTACCGCAAGTAATTTTCAATTTACCGGATGAATAATAATACGGAATCGAATTCGATTAAAAGAAGCTACGATATTACCCAACTTCTTTCGAGCATCCAAACTGCCGCTTTCTCTCAGTTAACTGTCGATTTAGCTTACGTATTAACGGAGCCAACGGCGCCGCAAATTTCTAAGGACTAAGTTTAATTAAAGAGATAATGATCAGACAATCCTGCCGCCGCCTGCCGCTGACACGGTCCGCGCAATGGGGGATTCCGATACGGAATAATTGCCGAGAGGCGCGCTTTCGCATGCTTGGTCATTGGTATAAAACGGAATGTACGCGTTGTGCGAGCTTAGCAATGCCGCAGCCCGGGAATGCTCTTAAAGCTCTATTGTGAGGGTGGCCTTAGTCGAAGGTTAAGGTTACGAAATTGAAAGAGTTGGGATTAAATGATGTTCTTTAGTGACTGCGAAATTATCGTAAAAAGATATTTTTATTGATAAAATGATACGACGAAAGCACAGAGATGAAGAGCAAATGTTTCTTGATAGTATTTTTTTTTTTATTTAAGTGTGTTTATTAGTATTGCTTTATTCAAAAGTTTAATTAAAGTTAGGTACTGATCAAATTACTAATTAAGAAAAATCTTTCTGTTTAGTACCTTAATTACACGTATGAATGACACTAACCAGCAAGATATCCCTTTACGTTTACCAAACACAAACAGCTTACTAGCACAAGATGACCGTATTGGTCGTGTGGTTAATGAAGGCGCTCTTGGCTGTTTGTTTCACCACCGCACGTGTCTATCACTGCGTATCATTGATGCTGCAAATTAACCAATTATACTGTTATTTATCATTCACGACTTTTTTGTCGAAAAATAAATCAAAAGTTAAAATCATAAATTTAGGTATCATCCTCTATAAATAAATTCTGTAAAACATAAACGTTGTAGCAAACTTTGTGTTGTAAAATAAAACTACAATATTTCTAAATACAAAATAAACAAATGCCATAACTTCATTTATCTTTCCCCGCCTGACTTAACTTCGATTTTATCACTAACTACATTAAACACTCTTAAGCATTAAAAAAGACTACAAAAGCATCGAGGAACGTTAAAAATCGCTCTTCAAGCCTAATTCACAGGGAGCTCGAGCTACGCACGTGCACTACTACCCACACGCTTTTGCCAGAGCACAATACATCCGGCTCCGCGGGGCACATTTACAGGGCGATGAGTCTTTGTTCGTCGAGCAGCCTTCCATATCCCGTCGAGCTGGAAGCTCTCTCTTTCTCTTGAAGAATGCGCCGAGAACGCCTAGCAGCCAAGAGCCGTGGGGAAAATCGATCGACATCCCCTTCCTCTCTCCTATTCATTTCGAAATCAAACGGCTGCGCAAGAAGAGGAATCGCTGGCTAAGTGGAAAAAGAGAAGGAGCGCACGTGCATTCCTCGTTATGCCGCTTCGAAGCATCATTGCGAACTAATTTCGTTCGTAAACTCCGGCTCTTTCCCTCTCTCGTCTTCTTTTTTATTTTGCGTTTTTTTTTACCAGGGTTTTTCTTTCCGCTTTTCTCGGCGATTATTGCGTTATGGCTTTTTGACTCGAGCTTTTTTTCCATTTCAGGATCTCTTAATCAACGTAGAGGGTGATTGTGGATTAGGCCTATTTTGACAGGAAATTAGCTGTATTATTGAGATAATGTGTTTTTTCCTGAATAACGATAAATTAGTCGATTGAAACTATTAGTAGAAAAGTAAGTAGTAGTAATACAGTATAATTTCACTTCTTTATTTATTATTTCGTTTGTACTTTTCTTTGAAATTGAAAATTATTAAAGAATAGTTTCAATTATCAAAACAAATTTAGAAAGTAAATTTACTTAAAATAAATATATAAAAAATAAAGAGATCTACTATGCTACTTTGCTGAATGTATTATAATTTATGTAGCACGTAAGCAGATGCAAGAAAAAAGATAAATAAGGATAAATGAGTTTGAATTTCAACCAACTTTTTTGTAAAATAAGTCTCTTTTAAACTCATAAACGACTAAGCAAATTCATAATTCTTAAAATTTTACATTTATATTTTTCACTTCCTCTTTGGAGGCTTTTTTTTGTTCTTTTTATCATTTTATCAAATTTTGTCATTTTTATAATTCTTTTTTTAATGCTTTAAACTTTATATATTAAAATTATAAATATCAAAATATGTAGATGTAACGTTATATTTCATCATACTAATACAAGTCAGAAGTGTCCGAAACAAAAAAAAAGGGGAATAGAAAAAATGTACCTAAAAGAGAAAATTAAAAAAAAAACATTAAAAAGTATTTCTGTTTTCACTATATCTTCCTAAATTCATTGTTTGCTCTATTTTGTCTACTTTTTGTATATATACAACTGAACCTTGATCGACTCTCTTCGTATAGCATAGCGCGAAAAAAGGTAAAAGGAAAAAAGCGAGATAGAGGAAAAATGAGAATGCCTGAAGTAATCTTCCTTTTTCGAGATTCATTCTGTTGGTTAATAATTTCTTAAAAAGGGAGAGTTAAGATATATTATACGTGAAAAATTATTAGACTCTCAGAAATGTATCTATAATAGAAAAAATAAAAAGCAATTTTTGGTAAATAACTGTATCCTCAATTTTTGGATTTGTGGTAAGAAATAATAAGATATAGAAAGAGTTGGCGGAGTCATTTGCTTGAAGTTCTGAAGTTGAATTTGCTTTTGGAGCTACGACTTTTAAATCGAAATATATTGAGTTTGAAGGAAAAATGGTATATTGAAAAATGCAATTTTAGAAAAAGCTGTATTTTACTTTATTACAAATGTTGCTATTTTGATACATTTAAATAATAAAATTATTTGTTAAACTACTTTGAAATATTATATTTTTTAAATAAGTTTTTATTTTAAATAAAATTTAAAAGTATCTGACAAAGAAAATTTTTTGCAATTTTTTAATATATTTTAGTACAAATTCTGGTTATTTATTTTTCTATAAGAAAAGTTTTGATTTATATAGTATTTTTATAGTGTAACTAAATTCTTATTAATTAAATTTTTAAATGTACCATTAAATTGAAAGGAAACTTTAAACTTTTGTGAAACTTCTCTTGTTACCGATATCACAATTTACCATTTTTGTAATAATTTTGAATGTTAAATAAAAAATTTGACAAAAAACCCATTTTAAAAATAATAGGGGTATTACATGTTTTAGTGACTAATATTAATTTACTAAAAATATTATAAACTAAAGTAAAGTAGGTATGCAAGATTGAACTTCGACTTTTTATTAAAATCGAAATTAAATATTAAAGCACGCATGCAATCGAATTTCTATTCTTCCTCGAAATGTTTTAATCCGGTAAGAAATTTTATTTCTGCTAGATTCGACCTTTTTCCCCTAAGAATACTCTCGGGATATTTTCTTTCATTCACAAATTTACAACCCCTAAGAAATTTCGATATATGAATTCTCCATTCCCAATATTTTATTGCTCAGCATTTTCAAGATTCTTCAGACCAGAGCACCCAATATTCATGCGTTGACATACGTATCTAAGCGCCAATGGAACTCGCTCAGGGTGAAAGAGTCTAGCAGGCTGTCCGGTTTGCGTTACTAAACGCTTTCAGCTTTGAGTGGGATTTACTGTAAGTAGAAGAGATGGACGACGTTCCTGTACTACGAAATATATACAAATATTGAGATTCGAGTTTATTTGGATTGTGCTTTGAAAGTAGCATTATAATTTTTGAAATTGAAGTATCAATATGTTTTTAAATTTGGTAAATTTATTTTTTTTATACATATTGGGTTATTAAAAAACTATTGAAAATGACCTAATATAGTTAGATCGGCATTCGGATCGGAAAATGACCTAATATAGTTAGATTGGCATTTTCACAGAGTGCTAATTTTGAAACTCATTTGTTTTTAAGGTTTTTTTTTACTTTCGATAACTATTTAATATAATTAAATATGTATTGATTTTTACATACTATTTCTTTTATTTTTTATGCTCTCAATGTCATCAGCTCGATCTAAGCAGTATTACAATAAAGACACAGAATGAGTCAATTTAGCTTATTGGTCTTGCTTTGTCGTTTTTGGTGAATAAAAAACGTAGAACGTGCGACTATGATCTTTCTGAGGCAGAGAATAACCACGAGATGAGCTCGTTATTAAGCTAGGCCTGCAGACTGAATTCGTGTACATAATCAAAGTACACGTGAGCACAAGCTTTCGGTAGTCTACTTCCGTGCATCAACGAGATAGAATTTTGTGTGCTCCACTTCACTCTACATGAAAGTGTGCGAGTGCGTAAGTGTGTGTGTGCTTGCGTGGGAGCGCGCGCGGGTGTATGTGTATCTACACTATCTGTATGCGCTTCACCTTGCAAGACTTTTTTGTGTGAGCCACACTCTCAGGGTATGACGATCTTAATTTTGTATTTGAATGAATTTCCACTTACAGCATTCAATTAAAAAATGTATCACTTTATTATTTTACACTTAAAATCATTTTTGATTTGTAAATATAATCCTGATATAGAATACCGCCGCCTCCGCGGATACCAAACGCCACTTTGCATAACTGAGGAACCTGATCCTGGTATGGATATTTTCGAGTGATTCAGAAAAGTTCTCTGATGGCTCTCTCCACATTATTGGAGCTCGTAAATAGAACCGATATAAGCGCGTATTATTCGAGCTATTTAAACGGAGCCTTAAGCTCGGTCCCCTTAAAATGTCATAAAATATTCTATTTTCACAAAATAAATAGTACACTTGCTATCGAATTTCCACAGATACATATGAGGTATTCTTTTTAAAGTGTATCACCCCCCCCCCCCTCCAGAATTGGTTTCACTTTTAAAAATCGTTCAAAAGCGGAAAAGTTAGATAAATTTATGTAGTTTCGAATGCCGAGTGGTGTTTTTTGTGAATCGCAATACCCGGTCCAGTATTGCAGCACACATTTAGTAAGTTAACCGAAAATATCATAAAATTACCTAAGTGATATTGTACGTGACAGCTGCATACATTTTTAATTAATAATGTTTCAATTTTCCAGGTTTTAATAGTGGCTTGTGCCCTTAAGCGTTAAAAAACGGACTTGCTAGACGACCTAGACGAAACCTCCGACGATTTACCTCTTCACCAAAGGATTCATAACAACTACGTATACAACGTGAGTCGTCACATGAAAAATGGTCCAATGTAAGTAAAAAAAAAAGATCCATCGCGAGATTTTTATTTTCTGTAGATAGAAAAGATAGCTAATAAATTATGAAAATTACTTTATTAGCTCGTAATTGTAAGTACTTATATTACCAAAAAACACATATTTTTTATGTTTTGATTACAAAATAATATTTGCAAAAATAGTTCAAATCTTTACTGTAATTTTTTTTTACACTTGAAAAAAATAAGAAAAGAAAAACTAAATAGATTTTTTTATAACGATAATCATTAAAGTATGAAGTAATGAAAATAAATCTTGAACATTTATACCAATGTTGTACGTGCAATAACTAATAGACTAATATCACTATCAAATTAATATTCAAAAATTGAAATGGCTATACGTAAAGTAAATCGAAAAATAATTTTCTTTAGATATCTTCTAAGGTATAGAAACCATGGCTTAAGTACGGTTACAGGGAGAGTTCACCGCAATAATACTGACGAAATTTTACCGAGTCGTCCACATTCGGAAAACTGCCAACCTATTGAAAATGCTGAAGAAATAGCACGATTTCGGGATGCTATTCGCAACTCCCTCGCTATTCATTGGTACCAGCTACGGGGGCTTTATGACAGTTAGTCATTCGTGTACCTATTTCATTCTTATAAATTCTATCCATTATCGTCAATATTGTTTACATTTTAATTGCACTTTCGATTGTTTCCAAAAAATTTTTTTTATGGGTTCGCTTAATAAATTTGATTTTGTAAATATTTCTGTAGGTATCTTGAAGTAGCTGAGCTTGTTCCGTTCAGTTCGATCAGGAGCAGCATGATTAGGTGGCGAAAAAAATCATTCCCTCCGGCACCAGGTAACTTCAATGATTTTGCTACTCAGTTGGCTGAATAACATGATGGAGGTATTCTGGAGTATGCTAGAGGAAGGATGCGAACTGCTAAAATAACTGATGATAATGGAGTCGCGCATGCAGTGTTTTATGATAAAGAGTTTTTAAGAACGGAATTCACTAATGTGACGAGCATCCTGATAGATGCTACATTTGTAGGTGTGCCAAGATTGGAAAATTGTTATCAATTACTTTCTATTCTTGGTATAAAATTTAATCACGTGAGTATTTTTATTTTTGAGCTTTTTTGATACTCACCCTGGAAAAAGTAATCATTCGTTACTATCTTGTTCTATATAATGCTACGCAAGATTGGAACTTTTAAAATTCTAAATTTATAGCAATTACAGAATGAACATTCGAAGTTTCGAACCCCACCCTAATATTAATGTAGTATTAGTACCTATATTTAATTTGATTCAAATTTGAAATAATGAAGCTAGTGGTACTCGTTCGATTTCGCTTTTTCTTGGTAGCTGATCAGATAGTATTTTAGGCAGATTCAAAATATTCTATGTAAATTTTATTATGTAAAGAACGTTGTGCATAACAGATAATATGTTTCGATTTATTTCATAAGCTCTTAGTTTATTTCACGTTGTAATGGCACGACTAACGAAGGCTGCCTACGTCGCAGTCTTTTAGAAAATGCTAGATGCGTATTTTTTTCACTCATCCACAAGTAATTATGAGTGATTTCGAAGCTGCGCCACGTAGTGCGATACGGCAAATTTTTCCCTCAGTGTAACCTGTTAAGTGTAATGTTTACTTAAATATGGTAGCTTTAATTTATTAAACGTAGAACATTACGAAAACTTGTTTTTTACGAAGTCATCGTAATTTCTCCCAGTTACGTTTAACTTTTTTAACAATTACTGTTTAATATCGCTCTACCCATGCGCCCGCTCTGCCTTTCCTTGGCATGGCCCTGGAGCGATCACACTACTCGGTGCGCACGGCACCAATCTCGCGCCCGGCTTCGCCGCGAAGCTCCGTTCTTGCTAGCACCAGTACGACTTGGTCAGCGGCGCTCTCCAATTGCAATCGACACATCTCAGCTGCAGAACAGCATAGAAGATTATCTCTCCACACAGATCTGCTCAAATTCCATCCTATTGATTTAAAACCTGCACTATCCATTAACTTCCAGAATAATTTTTTCAAAAATTAAAAACAAACATCTATAAATGAAACATAATTTTGTAGTTTATCTCAAATCATAAATATTGATACCTTATTTGTGGGTTACGATGTCCTATTTAATCATGTCGTATCTTTTTAAGTATTAAATTTTCTAAATTTTTTATTACATTAATATGCTTTTGTACTCATTCTCGTCATCTTTATTTGTAGGCGGTGTATGCTCATTTGAAGCCTCTCATGAATAACATTTAGTCAGACGAGGCATTGTCTGACTTGATCAAAAAATATTTTTAGCACTGGCATTCCTTCCGGCTGAAATGATTATGGAATACTTCCGCTAGAAGGAAGCAATTGAAGGAGCTTATCAAAAATTTTTGAAATCATTTTTAGAGTATTTTGAAAGGCATTGGCTGGAAGTAATAACCCCAAAAGGTTTCAATATCACAAAGAACAAACAACATCAGCGAATCGTTTAACATCCATCTTCAAAATTATATGAAATCACGGCCATATACGTAAGACTTTGTATGTTAGTACCTTTTGTATTTTTTATAAAAATAGCAGAAGTTGGAAAATAAAGATATTATTTACCTTTCTCTACATATTACTTTTTATCAATCGAAAAATTAATATTTTTTACATATTATTTATTTATATTCAGTTTGATTAGTACAGCTCTTTTGAAAAGAGCTTAATCAAGTTGAACAAGAGGGAATTTTTCAGTTCTCTAGAGATGTATCTTGTTACGAATCTCAATACAGAGAAGCTAATCTTCAAAAAGGTAAAAAAGATTAGTTATATAATTTAACTTTTTCGAAATCATTTGAACTAACTCGTTGTTATACTTTCATTTCAATAAAATATGAATAGTTTGATGTATTATAAATATTGTCTTCATATTTAGCAATTTTAAAATAAGTATAATAATGTATTACTATACTTAGTATTAGTTATTTAGCATCTCTTTTTACAAAGCACATACCGCGTGGACCAGTGAGGGGTGATGTTAGAGAGCTTAGGGTTCCGCAACA
>UELX01005347.1:0-14108 GCA_900480035.1 Eupelmus urozonus | reverse complement strand
AGAGAGAGAGAGAGAGAGAGAGAGAGAGAGAGAGAGAGAGAGAGAGAGAGAGAGAGAGAGAGAGAGAGAGAGAGGTGCATGAAATCGGCGTGCACGGCGGATCGCGCGCGCGCATGCAAATTCCTCGACGTATAGCGGCGCGTCAAAGAGCGAGACTCGCGGAGCTCTAATCCGGTTTCGCGAGAGTAGCGTGTAACCGCACGGGGCGACGCTCGCTAGTATATATATATATGTATAGAGATTGCCTGTCGAGCGGCGATGATTCGAGCCCGGCGCTCCTCTGATTGCTCATATTGTCGCGCTGGGTAAGCTTCCGCGTACTCTAGATGGATATTCCATAAAGGCTGACTAATGCCGATCAATCGAGAGTCCGAGATAAGCGACTACTTATCCGAACAATTAAGGGCCCGCCGCCACGCCGGTCTTTGGGGATCTTTAAAGTATTGTAAGAGAGGAATTTTCGGGCCGGGCTCCTTCCGCTTTTGGCTTTTGCTGCGGCGCATTCCCCTGACGTGCCCGCGCGATAGCTTATTCAAATTTTGCGGTTCCGCTTGTTAAGTGTGAACGAGCTGGCTTTTACGGCCTTTTTTGCATTGTGCGGGAATGTCGTAAAGGCCGGGGAGCGCGTGTCTTTGGAATGCCTCGGGCGGCCGAGGATCAGACGATCTTGTTCCAAGTGGACAGTAAAGTTGGGATTTAATTGACAGATTTTATGCCGCGCAAGTGTATATTGCAAAAAAGTAGTGAATAATTTTTTAACAAGCTTTGTGGTTGTAAAACAGTTTTTTATAAAGCTCGTTGGAAATACGTTTCAAGTATATTACCAAATTATTACTTAGTCTACAACCATTTTTAATGCGTAAATTTCTATCAGGGTTAAGTTAATTTTGATTAAAAATATTTATTTTAACAATTTTAAAAATAGGTCTGCGAAAGCTATAAGCACGAACGATCTTACATCCACTTTTTAGCTTTAATCGCGCAAAATCTTCCGTGGCATTCAAATGTCCGATCTCGCGCGAGACTCCAGACACGTTCTAAGCATCCTCGCGAACTAGCCGAGCGCGCTTTGCCAGCAAGAATCGAGGCGCTCAGCATTCGAACGAGCCGAGAGGATTGTATTCTGTTATCCGGCTCGAGGTCGCAGCCATGCGCGTGTGCAGAGCCACAACAAAGAGGGGGATTGAGAGTCGATCAGCCTAATGTCGGAAACGGTAATCCCAAGTGGCGATCGAGTCTGCTGGACTAGGGGGCGCCGCGCGGGAATCCCGCATATATATCCCTTTGTGCGGTCGCATTCGCGAGGCCGCGCGCGCTACCTCCTTGCGAGAGCTTACAAGCGCTCAGCGGCGTCCCATTTACGAGTGGCTAATATCCTCTTTCGTTCATTTTCCTAGTTCTGGAAGCGAGGGCACGTGCCGCTGCACTTGGCAACGCTCGAGCGCGCGAGCACGTGTGTATAGAAGCGGCCTGTGAGTGCGAAACTTGAAAGTATAATATATATTGCTGAGATGCGCGAGTAGGTAGTGTTTGTTGATGTCAGCTGCTTATTGCGATTATGTTGTGAGCGACTATTACGTAGTTCGATGTGGCTGTATTGGTTATTTGAAGAATTTATGGGTTTGAATTTTTCAGTGCTAGTGTTGGTAGTCATTTGTGATCAGAAATGCTTTTGTTCAATGATATTGAGTTTTAGTTTAAGAGAAAACAGTACCTTACACGTTTCTTTTTGTATTGGCATCAACATTATTGGTAATAATGAATTAATGATATACAAAAACGAGTAATACGGGATCAACGATTTATCCTTAAATATATCTACGAAAAAATTCTTTGGGTCGTATTCCTTGTTTTTTGACTTCCATTTTTAACTAAATGATTTCAATCTTCATTGAAACAATAGATAAGAACATTGTCTTTCTGTCTCTGGTCATAAAACTTTGAAAATGTATATGAATAATTAATTATAATCAATAATGCTAATGCCAATAAAACAAGGAATATGCTGTATACCGTTTCCCTTAATGTTGGTAAACTTAAGTCATAGATGTTATAAGTTTTATTTCCAACTTGGAACTAAATAAACTATGGTTAAAGAAAATGAATAGATTTCATCAAATGCAACTGTGCTGTGTAATAAAATAGCTTATGCAATTAATAAGCTTTTTCATAAGGTAGTTCTTTAATTCGATGAAGCACATTAGAGTATATCAACACAATATGAATATCAATATAAAATCAAAATAATATCAATATAATATAAAAATAATATCAATATAATATCAACATGATATTAATATAATATGCTTTCAGATTTTTTTAATTATTTTCTTAACTTTACAATACAGGAGCAAACATATTTGAAAAAGAAATTTTCTAATATAGAGGAATGATTTTGCGTTCTGTAATTTGCTTTGCTAATTACTTCAATCGATGTTGTTTTATTTTAAATTATACCGGCATAGATTAGGAAAATAGTGATTCTCTGCTTTTGAAAATAAATATTTTTTTTGAATAGGTCGGCTCGACATATATTTTTGGTACTTATAAGGAAGAGCGGAATTTTATAAGCTTCTTTTTTTCTTTTACAATCCCGTCTTCGCCATCAAAAAATGTATTACTTGATATCATTATTAGTATAATTCCTATTAACTACCATATAAAAATAGACTATTTCAATAATTATTTTTTTCAAAACAAATTCTGCAACCTAAATACCAAAAATTAAAAGAAATTCTTCAGATTTTAAAAAATATATGCTGGAATTTCATAGTTTTTCAAATCTGTTTTTTAAAAAATTTAAGAACTACTACAAGTAAAAGTCTATGATAATGACCATTTTTATTTAAAAATAGATTATATATTATTTCTAAAGATTAAGTTTATTTATTCCTTAAATGATAAAATTACTTTCGAGTTCATTACTTTATAAATCGTATCAGAGAAGTAACTTCATTATATAGATGTTTTATTTTTAAACAGAGGTTTCCAGTTTATAACCGACTTCCCTTTCCAAAATAGGCTTATTAATGTTAAAACTAGATTTATTTAAACTAAAAATTTCATTTCGTTTTAAAGAAATGATTTCATACTCTAATTCCTTATTACTTTTTGCAAGTTTAATATAAATCGAGCTACTTATGTAAGTGAAAATCACAATTTCTGCTTAAGTTGGTTTAATCGCGAAATCAAGTCAGCAGTAAAGGAGGTATATGAAATCCTTTTAGGCTGCAATTTAGCTTCTTCTTGAAGCTTAGCTCAGCAGCCTGGAAATAGCTGTTTAATAATATACTGCTTCTTATCTCTTTTGCATCCTTCGTCATTTATCTGTTTTTTTCTACCGTTCTCTTATCCTTCGTTTACGATATGGAAATAGAATATTTAAGTTAAAATCTTAATTGTTTTAAATTAAAAATCAGAAATTAGTCATTGCCAAGTTATGTAACAAATTCTGTACAATAATTAATAGTATTAAAAATTAATTATAAATTTTATTTTATATAACAAATATTCTGTATTATTTACTCTGATTTATAAGCATAATTTTTCAATTCTTAAAATTAAAATATTGTAAAAAATTATGTATAATGAAATCGTATAGCTTTTTACGTACAATAAAAAGTTAATATCGTAATGGTTTAATTCAACTTTAAATATAATTATCGAAATAAGTAATTTTAACAGTTCAATTCTTTAACAGCTTAATTAAAGCAATCTTGCAATAATCATACGATTTTATTGCAGTTGAGTAATTAAATATTAAATTATTCAGTTAGTACTTGGTAATAAATTTTGATTTTAAACAATTCTAAAATAAGCATGCATTTTGATATTAAAATTCGAATTTTTCATTTTATTGTAGGATTCTTTATCCAAATTAGATCTTTTTACTTTTATTTGAGACCCTTTTGTTTACGAATCATTTGTTGAGCTAACATAAAAAAATTCTACTTTAAATTGTACATTCAATTATAAACATAAAGAGCTCTACCGCAATATCTTTGTGAACAAAATATTATTTTTAAAAATTACAAACTTATGGTTATAAATCATCTTTCCATCTCGCTTCCCTCTACCGTAATTTTTTCCATTTTGCAGCTTTCCAATTTTCGCTCACCCCCATGTTCCCCTCGTGATCCAGCGCGTCCCGCTCGCCTTTCGCTTGCCTCTTCTTCTTTTGGATACTGTAGCACTCTCTGCGCCTCTCTCTCTTGCTCTCGCTATACATACAAAGCGTAGAGTAACAGTCCGTCGGAGCAGCAACGGCGGCGGCACTCGTGCCCTCGTAAGATCCTCGAGGCTGAGCGCGCGAGGGAGAGAGAGAGAGAGAGAGAGAGAGAGAGAGAGCGGGCCGACTGTGCACATCCTGCTCTTAGGGCAGCGCACACTCGACGTGATCCACGATGCGTGAAGATACTCCGGGGCGGGCTTGTTTGCCTTGGTCCAATTAAAGTAGCTGGGCTGCCCAGTAGTAGTGGCAGCGGCTGCCGACTCGGCACGCGCGGCTCGTTCGGCTGACTAACGTGTGTACTTTCTGCGGGCTCTCGCACTTCTCGACGCCGGACCCGCCAGACCTATGTTCTCCGACCTGTAGCTATACGTGTTCCGCGAGCCTGGAACTTTCGGAATTAAGTGCCTTATACCACTTACCGGAAATGGACGAGCTCTCTTATACACCCAGCGAGAGTGAACTCTCAGCAATAATACCAACTGCCCTGGCATTACTCAGCTGTGGCCGAGGATTCAGCCCAACGGCGAGCCTGATTTAGTCTCGACCTGATTTTCTTGATATTTTCCATTTTCTTCTCTTGAATTTTGAAGTCTCATAGAAAATTAAAAATCTTCCTTAAATTTTTTATTTTTTAAGTGGAAGCTTATTGTAGAATAGTTGAAATGAATGAGAGTGGAGCATTTTCTAAATAAAATTTCATTTTTAGAAAATTCAATAGCGAATAGCTAAATATTAGTTTTTATTTTTACAGATTTTTTTTATGATAAGGGAAACATTATCCGGTGGAAATAGAAGTTGTTTGAAAATTTGATTGCAAAACTATTTTTGCATTTTATATAATAGAAAATGTTAGAAACAGAATATGTACATTGTTAAAATTCAATTATAAAACATACTGTACATTGTGTACGTACAAAAAATCGTACATCAAGCTATCATCAAGCAAACTGACATTGCAGTAGTACAGGGAACATGCAAGTAATTACTACAAAATGCAACAAAGTGCAGTAGCATGATTGACGTAGTTGAAGGAAAAAATGCAGTTTCACTTTACAGTAGTACTAGTAAGGGAATCATATTTATTGACTATTTATGCAGTATATTTTATTTACGCTTTATAAGTAGTTTCGATTAAATACTTATTTTTTGTTTTTGGAAGCATTGCTATTAACTTTAATGCTTTATTTGTATGAAAATATTTGACTTAAAATACCTTACATAAACTTATTGCGATAGATCAAAATACTTAAGGATTCGATAATTTCGAATAATTTAAAATTCTTTTCAAATATAAATTAAAATAAAAATAATTTTTTGATGAAACTTTTTTATTCCAGCTCTTTTGTCTATAAAAATATTCTTAGGTGATACATCATTTGAAAGCGTTAAAACATAATACGAAACATATACCAAACTGTTATTAATGTTTAGAATAGTTACCAAGATATACCTTTAACATTAAAAAGGAATCAAAATTTACAAATAGATTTAGGATTAGTCAGGACATTATAAAAGAATAATTACAATAATCTTTTTAATACATAAAAAATCAGCTACGAATCTCAAACAATATTATCATAAAAAGGAATAAAAACTGACTATTCTCAGAATTCTGCAAAGACTTTTCAAAAGATTCAGAAAAACCAATAGATAAAAGTCGAACATGACTTAGGTCACTTCTTGCCCGAGAGCATCGCGGTACCCACAATCATCGGTTCATCCGACAAGCGTTTATTGACTCGTAAAACTAATAGTGCTCTCCGAACCTATCCTACGCACATTCCAGCGAGGTATAAGGCCCAAGCTTCGCGCCGAGCACGCAAATACTATGTCCGCACTTTTATCGCTGCGTGCGCGATGCGAGCATTACTAGCCTATATTTCCATCCGACTCATTTGAGCCGTCTCGTTGAACGCCAACGCCGCGAGTCGCGGGAAGAGAAGTGCCGGGTGTCATCGGGGCGGCGCGCAGCCAGAGAAAGAGGAGACCGAGGGAGAGAGCAAGGGGTAATGAATGGCCGCCACGAAAGTCGTAACTCCACGCCGATGGACACACCCACGTCTCTCCTATTCTCCGGAGAATCTCTCCTCTTTTCCTTTCTCGCTCTCCCCCCCCCCTCTCTCTCTGTCTCTCCTTTTCTCGTTTACCTCGTCCGTCTTTTCCCCCTTGCGCGCGCTAGCTCTGTCTCGGGATTGTGTTATATTTTATGGTGTTATGAAAGCTGAAAAATCTCTCGCCCTCTTTCACTTTGTCTCGTTGCATGTTACTCTTTCCGAGCTCGAGGGAAAATATCCTTGATAATGATTTATACTTCTAAAATAATGTAATACCTCTTTCTAATTAAAGTGAATGAAGAAAACTTTTGTGAATAATGTTTTTCGCTTAAAATTTTGAGGTATGTACAATATTATATTGTCAATATAGTGCTTTCATAATATTTAATGTGGAAACAACGTTATGATAAAGAAACAGTTTCTAGTGCATTTCCTTTGTACACTACTCATAATTGTCAAAATAAACATATTATTACAAATCTTTGGTCTGTAATCTTGTGTTCATTGATGTAATGTCTTATTAATGTTATCAGATTAAAATTTAATTATAACTCATTAATGTTCGAGTTACTGAGTTGCATATGTAAAAACCCAAATCGAATTTGATGAGAGTATGTACGATAATGAGTTTTGTACAGGATATTTTTCTAATTTTTTTTTACAATTAGAGTAAAGTTATTTTATTTTGTAATTTATTGTAATCTTAAATAGCCATATAAGAGTCTAAACGTCATTTTTAAATATATAAATCAACTTGAAATACGGTAACTTTGCACGATCAATACGTAATACTACGTAATAGCTGATTATGTAAATGTAAAATTATTAAGTTTTACTTTTAAAGTCGGTTGGATTTAATTTGATTGCTGTAACATGACCTATTTTAAATCGAAATAAATCGTTGAAGTATATTAATAGATGTTAATAAATGCATGCTAAACTTTTATCACTATATCATGCTAATTCATTTCCAAATTTACATGATCGATTTTAATCATATGTGCCTTAAAATAAACTGTTAAATATTGTTCTTAAAAGCTCTCCGAATCTTCCAAAATTAGCTTGATGTCAGACCAAATTTATCTGAACATAAAACTATCCTCAAAAAGAAAAAGTCAAATAAAACGATACCAAAAGCAAAATTCCCCCTTTAAAAATTCAATACCTACCTACGACATTAAACACTCACACATTCTTTCTCAAATCCAAGTAAAAAAGCTAATTTAAGAGCGCAGATTTATTCAGCGTCTGTCATTTCCACGTCCCGCCACGTCGCTTCATTTCTCGAGCAGCCTGACGCTGCCTCTTCTCACCTCCCTGAGAGCCTCCTCTTTCTCTCTCCGAAATATCTATCCCAACCTCAGCTTCTTAATACATCTCGGCGTACTCTTTCTCTCGGTCCTCTCTTTCATCGCGAATTGAGAGCTCTCGCGCGCGCGAGCGCGCTGAGAGCATCGTTCGTTACTCAAGGAGCGCTTTTCACTATATGGCCGAGCTAACCCCCGCCGGCTGTAAAAGGGATTCCGTGGCTTTAGCCGCTCGGAGGGGGCGAGTCTCGGGGGGATAAAAAGAATTGATTCGCCAAAATGCGGAGGGTCTCCCGCTCCTGGGAGATGGGCGAGCCCCGCTCCTCATGCTGGCCGAATGAATAATACAACTTGCATTCTTATAGCGGCTGTAAGCAGCTCCTTTTTTTTTACACTTTCACTGCTTTCGAATTTCTTCGGAGTCATCTTTTTTCTTACAAGGGCCATGATTTCATTTTGGCATGTTTGCAGAGCTTTAGGCTGCCCCTATTGTGGGTTCGGTAATCGCTGAAAATACAATAGTGTCATAGAGTGATTAAATAAAATTAAATAAAATTATGATGTATAATGTCAAAGTAAAGTGCTTTTAAATGTTAGAAATATGCTGAAATTAAATTGGTCTAAATTGAAGTTTCTAGGTTGCCTGAACTATTTTAATCTCATTAAAATATTACAAAGCAGTAGTAACAGGATAGATTAGGTTAGACTTACTTATTACGCATAGTTCAGCAGAAGTATTTTTCAATTAATTATATTTCTCCTCGATGTCATTATAACTTATGAAAAATTAGTTCAAAATAAACAAAGTTAATTTTTTCAACTCAAACAAAGGCAGGGAAAACTGAAAAAAACCAAAGTAAAATCAATACCCACTTTCGAGTCTTTAAGACCTACTGGAGCCTTATAAGTTGGGGGCTCGGGGAGTTCACGTAAAAATTATAGGAGCACTTGCTCTCACGAACGCTTTCAATCAAACTCCAGCGGAAATTCCACTCTCCGCGGCTTAGTGGAGCGACTAATAAAGATCCGATAATGCCGCCTTCACGCTAATCAAGTTATCAATAACCAAGCGGCTTTTGTTCGCTGAAAAAAAACGTGTCCTTCTGTACCTCGGTGTACCCACCAGAGATTATTTCTTCAACTATTCGCCCTCTTAGAACAAAATTTATCGCAACTGTTTAATTAGTTGGCGAGAAAAATATTTGCTCTATCGAGAATTCATTATTTTTAATGGTACAGCCGTTGCAACGTAAAAAGCTTTACTCGTCCTTTCTGTCTCTTGAAGATCAGACGGAGCAGAGCCAGAGCGGGGCCAAGAAAAATGTTTGGTAAAAAAAGGCGCGGCTTCCACGCCGACTTAGCATAACAAAGGAAATTTCTACGAGCAGTGTAGGTATTTGTAGAGCGGCTCACAACGCGTCTTTTTCATTTTTCATCATCTTTCGCGAGGACGACGAGTCCAAATAGAACGTACAAAGGCTCGGAACTGCCTTTAATAGATATTTGTGCTAGTAATGGTAAAATAAATATCCTAGCATTTCAAATGGATATATAATTAAATGCAAGATGTTATATATAATTATTTACTGAATATATATCAATTAACTTTATAATTTTATCGAAAAAATAATTACAAGTGACGCATATACAAAAAGCAGTGCATTCGTAAAAGTTTTAAATAAGCACTTTGCTTGGGTGGAAAACATCTCACGAGATAAACAATCAGCTTCCACGTTTGTATTAAAATGCACTATTACAAATCATTATAAGAAGGATAAAAAAGGGTATAGATATTTTCTGAAAACGTATTTATTTGAAATGTAATAATAATCAATGTGCAGAAAGCTTGTTTGCAGTAATTAACTCACTGATTAGCATCATAATTAATGAAAATCCAGCAGACCGTAAGTGCTACAATCATCCGAAAAGGTATTTTACTTTAATTGGATCTTAGCTTCTGCGAGTCCAGAGCCAGGCAAATTTAGAGCATGCAACTTCAGTCCTCGCATTACAGAACTTTGCTCTTGCAGTCGCTCGCTCGCAGCTCCAGAGCGCCTACTGCAAAGCGACACAATATTTTCAACTGCATAAAAAGTCGTAAAAACAAAGCGCAGCCCACACGAAAAAAAAATTTTCTACCCTACCCACCCCTCCTACTCTCTCTCTATCTACCTCTCGGCAGCAGTCGTTAAAACCTCGAGCGACAGCTCGTCATCATCCACGATCATTCGTCAGCGGCGCGCAAAGCGACACGGAACGTCAATTAAAGCCGGCCGTGTCTCCGGCGCGGCGACACGGCGTGTAAGCTCCGAAAAATAGGCTCTGGGAGCAGGGAGTCGGTATAGCGAGACGCCAGGGGTCTATACGCGCGTGTGCAGCGAGAGAGAAGGACGTCATGAAGAGCCGAAAAGAATTCATCGACACGTCGGAAATCGAGCGCGGAGGATCTCCTTCCTCGGCGCACAGTGAATTGAAATCCAGCCGAGAGTGTGCGAGAGAAAAGAATGGAGCAGCCCTCCGAATTCTCCGCTCGGAGAAGATAAAACAATTCCTCGGTTGAGCGAAAGCGAAACGAGCGCGCTGATGCCCGGGTTACCTATTCCACTCTCTCTCTCTCTCTTCTTCTTCTCCTTTCCCGTCCTCCGCCGTCGTCGCCGGGCTATAGAGCCTCGCGCGCAAGCTTTTCCAATATCTACAGTTGCGCGCGCCGCTATCAGCATTCTGCGGCTCGGGGATGAAAAAAAAGAAGCGCCTCGCGGATATAGGCGGCCGTAAGATAAATAGCGTCGCCGCCCCCGTCATTTCGGAGAGTAAAACGATAACGGCGCGGAGATACATTGTAAAGTGAAATTAGCGCTGCTGGCTGCGGTGTGTATCGCCACTCGACTGAGCTAAGGCAAATATTGTGCCGGATAATGAAGGGCTTAACGATGGGGCTGCTGAAGGATGCTCGGATCCGCGATGTATGGGGCATTTACTCGTTCACGAGGATTACCCTTTTCAAGGATCTACTCAATCTTTTTGAAAAACTCGCTTGCGCTCTAAGTTAATCAGGACAATGGAGTACTCTAAAAGAGTGTTCCGCGCTGTATCAGTGGAAGGAGGTCGATGCTCGGGAAACCGCTGGAATACTTGTTTACAGCTTTTTCAGATGCTAAGGCAATGCTGGGGAGAGGGTATGGAAAAAACGGGGAATTTGAGTGTTTTCGAAATTTTTTACTTACTTTAATGCGACTGGTTGTATATGTAAAAGGAGTTGGTAAATTATACTCTTTATCTCGCTAGCTGTATTCTGCAGCTTTGAAATAATGAAATATAATATTTCACATCACGTTCTTTCTTCTGTGGCGAATAATATCGGATTCAAGATGAAATGTAAAGGTAAATACTTCATTTCTAGATAATATGAGAATTTATTTCGTTAAATTCCTAGAAATTTTTAATTAAAGCTCATCTTCACGCGCAGAACACTACTGTACAAAATTTCATAAAAGAACTTATCTGATATTCGCTTGATTAATAAATATTACATTTCTCTTTCAACATATATTCAAATTCATTGTAAAGAAGTTAATAAGAATTGTATACAAACATAGATTAACAACTCTGACGTGTCCATGATAAATAGTTAACTTTTCTCAAACGATAAGTTACTCAGCGACTAATCTCAAGTTTTAATCATACCGCACTCAGCATTGAAAAGGAAACGTTAGTTATATAAAGCTTTCTGATATACACTGAAAGCGCAACTACTTTACAAATTAATCAAACGATACAAATCGCATCATTAAAGTGGAAGAGACAATTTCTCTGCGGCCAGAGAAACGTATAAACTGATAGCACTGTGGGAGGAAGCTCGCTCGCGATTAATCAAAACTTGCTTATATACACACTCTCTTGGTTAATACTCGGGCTCGCATAATGCAGCCGTTTTATTGAAAAGTTGCGCGAAATAAATGATCCCATAAATAATCGTCGCTATAGAGTAGCCTGCGAGCGGACGAGAGGGGCAAAAAGTCCTCGCGCGAGTTCATCGAATCGTCGGGGCCGAAGATCGATTCGCTGATTACCGCGGAATCGCGCGAAAAAGAGCAAGCTAGGCGCTCGCGCGCACAAAGGCCAATGGGGCCCTATCGATCCCGCGCAACGAATGAGCCTCCATTACCCCCCCTAGAGCAGTCAGTGGCATGGCCAAAGGCTGTTATTCTTCCCGCGATCTCCCTTTTTCTATTTCTGCAAGCCTTCTTCGCGCGCAAGCTCTCTCCTTGCGGGACCTTTCCGCGGAAAGGCTCGCCCATTTACCTAAAAATACCCCGAGTTCCGTTCTGCCGCTGCCGCCTTTCACATCGACCTACGTATATTTACGCTTTCTTTGCAAGGCTAGCTCCGCCCCCTCGAGCTTCAGCTGAATTATTCCGAGTAAACGCCGGCTGAGCTTGCGCCCTTAAGCCCTTATTGTTGACGAATATTAGCTTCTCGAGAATCGTGACTTGCTCAACTGCCGAGAAGTCTATTATAATTCTGTAATGGTGTGTTTTAAGCTTTTCTTTGGCGGAAGAACTGATTGATTTTATTTTTCAACTCTGAAGCCTTTTATTACATCGGGCAATCTTCATGAGGATTATTTAAATTTTAATTTTAAACGTTTATATCGTATAAATATGTTTGAACTTAAACGAAAAAAGTTTCCCAACTCATTATTACATCGATGAGAGCGAAATTTTTGACTCGGTACTTACCAAACGATGCTTTTTCAAAAGTTTCCATATTTTTTCAGTTTTATGACTTTCAAGTTTTATAGCTATTTCTAGACTTTGAAATGAAGCTGTTGAAAAAATTCAGAAACAGGTAAAATTTAGGTCAACCAAAAAAACTTCCTTAAAAATGTCAAGCGAAATTTTTCATCGAGCTAACTAAGCGCCAAGACTCGTGTTTTTCCCGCAGCGAGCCGCAACTTCATCCCTGCATAAAAACTCAAAAATTATAAAAATGCAATTTCTCAAAAAAACGTTAAACCCATTACAACGTAATTTAAGGAAGCCAACTACCAGCATCTTCGCACATTTAGTCAATACCGGCTTTAAGCTCCTAACTCTCGCAAAATGAAGACAGCAGTATCCCAAAGCAGCCCGTCGCTATTAAACGCACTTTAAGCCCCGCGCACAAAAGCCAAGCGGGGGAGTAGCCCGGCTCGCATAAACCTCGTCATCCTTTAGCGCGAGCTGCTCCCGCTGGCGCATTTTCGTCGCCATTAGCGCGCGCCGTGGTGCGCCGCTACACCGCCACGAGCGAGCTGGTGCTTTACGCGGCTCGCGCTTACCCCGAGGAAGCTCGAGGAGCGAGCTTCTCGGGTTACCCGCTCGTAGAGTTCGTGGGCGACGTGGACTCGTGGTTATCTCTCGATTTATAATGCGCGTCTCCGAAAAGCGAAGATTTTTCTCTTTTTTATTGCTGGGGATGACGAAATTGTGTTGTTAGTGCTAGGCGGGCCATTGGGTCTTGATTGTTAGGCTGACTGCATTATAAGAACAAATTTCGTGAAAATATTTGCTTCGATGTTGTGACTTTTTCAACGTTAATTTTCATACATGCATTTTGTAGTTTTTATGAAAAAGTATTCAAAAGTGGAGGGCCATAATTAAAATTAAATGAAATTTCAGATTTACTAATGATTCAAAATGTAATTTGAAATTTGATATAATATAAAATATAATTAATTTTATAAAGTAACGGATGTTTTCGAAAACTAAAAATAATGAGTTACAAAGAAGTTTGTTTTGTAAACATTTTTATTTTGCTTTTTGCTACCATGTATACTGCCAGTCTACGATATTTTTTCTGATAACTTTATGTGAAAAGTCACGATTCAGTTTTCAGACGACTTTTGAAGCATACCCTTTTAAACTCATGAAAAAGCAACTTGCAAATTATTTTATGAATTATGCTTCAGACATCTGCTCAAAGTTAAAAGTTAATTTTTTCAAATATGGACATTCATCTAATAAATCCTGGCTTGTTAAAAAAAAATTCATAGCTCTTTCTAGATGTAAATGTTGCTCAAAAAGATTGTTTCGTGTTTTATAACAATTTTTATAATTCCGCTACAATTAGCAGCTTTGAAGAAACCTTAATTTTATTATTTGAAATTTTAATAAAACTAAAATTAAAAAAAATTAAGAATTCACTTAAATAATTCCATGACCGAGCTTTGTTGTCATAATACAGATAACCTTGTTTCCGATAGACTACCTCGAATTTGATCGCGTTGATTTCATTTATAACATTTAAGAATTGTTAATCATAATTACTCTGGTAGAAAATTGACTATACTTTCTAGTCTATTGACTAACTAGTGCCCAGACTTTTTAACATAATCTGCCCAGCCATTTCACCAGATTCTGTTTAATAAAACGACAACTACAACCCTCCCAATAAGCAGATGTGCGCTTGTCGTCTTCTAACAGTTCTGGGCAGAGTCTGCCCAGAAAATGTCGTCAGTACACAGGATTTCTGGGC
>UELX01005346.1:0-14110 GCA_900480035.1 Eupelmus urozonus | reverse complement strand
CCTTCGGCTCGGGTGGCAATTTACATGTGCTATGGACTTGCCAATTCTTTACCTCCCTAGATGCGTAATATACTATTGCTTTTTACAAATCGAATTAAAAGTGCTTTTATAGTCTCATCACGCACCTCCCTTTCATGAAAATTTTCGTGTTTTTTAAGAAAAGTTGTTCCAAAAACTTAAAAAAAATTAATTTTAACATTCTAAACATCTATAGAGTTTGTGGTGACTACAAATGAACTATCCCAATAGCATTTTTATTTTCATTATGTCTTGTATACTGCAGCGATCTCTTAAGTTAAGGGACGAAAATGTCCCTAAGTGCGTGAAAAGTTTAAGTTAAGATTTAAAACTTACTCATTTCTTCAAACTTTTCAATTACTTTCTTTTGTAATAATTGATTTATTTCTTTCAGGCTTTTTGAGCGAATCTTTTCGGCATTTAATTCTATTTTATACTGTTCTATTTTCAGTTTTAAATTTTTTATTGTTTTTTTCATCTTTATGTATTTAGAGTCGTTAAAGCCATTGTTCTTAGATGT
Source organism: Eupelmus urozonus (assembly GCA_900480035.1). Classification (NCBI taxonomy): domain Eukaryota; kingdom Metazoa; phylum Arthropoda; class Insecta; order Hymenoptera; family Eupelmidae; genus Eupelmus; species Eupelmus urozonus. Next base: position 13,572 of record UELX01005346.1, on the reverse strand, counting down.
TTCCGACTTTGGCTAAGAAATTCATAAATTTATATATTGGAATAGATTTATTTCAAATTTTCGTAAAATAATATTGCCAAAATGAATACTTTCCATCTTATCTAAAATTTTAATAGACATAGACCGAATCAAAAAAAGGAAATGCTTCAAGTTAAAGATAGAGAGAGGGAGAGAGAGAGAGAGAAACATGTTGCTTATGCTTTTATGTCTTCAATCTATTTGCAGGTAGCCTAAATGTGTAAGCGTGTGCATAAATATGTACGTATACATGTATTGCACTCATTTATTTGCAGCATAGCTTGTAGCATATATTTGATGAAATTAGAGAAAAATGATAAGAAAAAATAACTAAAGTCGTCTGCTACAAACTTAAAAACTTGACATGTGTTTAATGTTTTTAAAGAATATATATAAACGCATTAGAAACATAAAGCAATAAGAAAATATATATATACAATAATGGTGAAATAAAAAAATCTTTTTATGATTGGAGGATTAAACACGAAAACTTGGTATATAATAGGCATGGGACCGCCAGCAATCACATTGCCTACTTGCCATCAAATTTTCAACATTGTGATTCTTTAATAATTTAAAATATTTATATTCATACTGCCTATTGGCCTATTATTAAATAAACATAAAATTTATAAGTGCTTCCTATCTACAGATACAATATTTTACAATTATACAATGAAACTCACAAATTTTTATCAACAATAATTACAAATAAAAAAGATTTTCCTCAAAAAAGATATTTGCCGATTCATTCAGTTCTTTAAAAATTTTGATCCCAGCCCGAATATTCGTGTTCTGCATCATCTTTCTCAGCTGGAATTCTGTCAAAGTACTTAGTATCTAAGTGATTCCTAATCTGAAAAATGTATGAAAAAAATCGTAAATTTTAAACTCAAGAAATAATACGTAAAATTCACTTTATGTTACACTTTAGTACGGCGCTTGTCACTTACCCTTGGTACTAAAGGAGATGGCATGTTTAAATTCCTTAAAGCATTCCAGTCAAATGATCCAAACCACCTGCAACATAGTACCATAATTCTTTTCAGTTAACAACCAAAATACAAAAAGGTGCGGTGTGCATAAATAGAAAAAAAATGACTACTTGTGGGAACGAATGTCCTCGATGCCTCCGCGCAAATTGCCAAGTCTCTCAGAAGGATTCGACTTCAGGAGACCGCGAATGAGATTCTCGGCATGCTTTTTAATGCAGCCGTAGATGCCTGCTGAATCGATTCCTTTGATGATCTTGCTGTACAGAGTAAGCAAGTCGGTGTCTTGGAACGGCGGCCGGGCTAGAAGCAGCTCGTGCAAGAGTATTCCTAGCGACCAGTAGTCCACGGCCCTTAAATTAGATAAAGCGATATGGTGTCTCATTGGTAGAAACGATTCGATTCAATAGCCGTTTAATGGCCAATTAATGGTTTATAATTACTATTAAGGTAGAAAATTGTCAAAAATAGGTAAGTATTTTATTCTCACGAATGGTGATATTTCTATCAAGACTGTGGCGTAATTTTTGGAGAATTCAGCCGAAGAAAAGTATTACATAAGAGTTTTATCTTACCTGTCATACGGTTTGTTGAAAATGATTTCAGGAGCCATGTACTCCGGCGTTCCCACGAAACTTCGTGTTCTTTCGAGGCCGATTATTTTGCTGGAGCCAAAATCGGTCTTCAAAAAGCGTAAATTTATGTTAATAAAAATTATGGATTAGTATACAGATTTTTATGATTTAAAGCTTCACTATCATGATGAAAAAATATTATATATAATTGAAAAGAGCATAAAATTTAGACATTCTTACCAACAAATTAAAGCAACATTAAAAGAAAATGTTATAGTTACCAATTACTGATATTGACATTATCATTTTTTGTACGGTTTTTAATTTTGAGAAAACATTTAATTGTATACTTTTGTTCTTTTAATCCAAAATAATTTGATTTTTTTTAAATAAAAAATGAAGAGAAAAAAATTAGTACCTGTTATTTTCGATCTCTGTAAGGCTGCAACATGCTATTCATATGTTGTTTTAAATATTTTTTTTTCTATTTTTTATATATTTCAATTATAAATGAAAAGTTTGAAATAAATAAAAATTTAATATTTCTATTATTATTGTAATCTGTAATTTTCATATTCCATGCATAATATGAGCATTTATATATTAACAGCTTCCCAACAAAACGATTTTTCATATTTTCTAAATTTAGCTAATTTTTTACTGTCTTAAGTGAAACATACGAATTATACTAAAAACTTGGGAACTGGATAAAGAGTTCATTTTAAAAATAAAGTTAAAGATTCATTTTAAAAATATTATAATAATTGAATTATCAACTTATAAATATTTTTAAGTTTCTTTAAAGGGTTGAGGTCTTTTACCAAAGTTCATGGACTCAAAAGCCTGAGTATTTACTGGTTAGTTCAAATTTCAACACTTTTGCTTCAATTTTAGGCGTACGATTAAAAATTAAACGATATTTTAGAGCAAAACATCTTTCTCAAAAATATGAAAAGAAGAATTGAGAAACTATGTGGCGAAGGAATATCAATCGGACTGCAATAATATCATTAAAAAGAGCAGTAATATTTACACAGATTTTATTCTATATACTTATTAAAAATGATTTCATATCGAGTATTATCTTCATAGATTACTCGGGATTTACCACAATGAAATATTATTTTAACGTATCTCTCTTTAAAAGCATCCATAACTTTTATAATATTTTTATCTTCACAATAGGTACTTGAACATTTTCAAAAAAGAAGAAAAGCATTATAGCATATCTTATCGTCAGAAAAAATGATAATGCCTGTAAGTGACTCCACCTTCTACAATATTTTTCATTTCAAAAAAGCAGCTGTTTTAGTGAATTTTTAGTAACCGTGCGAATATTCGATTATAGCACAAAAGTCCCCGGGCCTTTATCTAGAAAAAAGACAATTGATAATTACAAGTTTGAGGTATCCCTGGTTATCGATCATAACGTTATCCGGCTTGAGATCCCGGGACACTATTCCTCGATGATGGAGATAACCTATCGCCTCGACGGTGCATGCGAGGGCGAATCTGGCTGATGAGTTGTCCAGCGGACCGTTTCGCTGTAGGTAGGTGCAAAGATCGCCGCCAAGGCAGGCCTCCATCAGGAAGTAGACGTATTTGGTGTCTTTGTAAGTGCGGTACAGTCTGCGAAAGGATTCCTGACTATCATTATGATAAAATCAACTATATTTTTTTACGGTATTTTTAATGTATCTCTGTTGCTTGCTCAAAGAGAAAGCTTTGCAGCGGTGATATTTTTGATAATGGCAATTTTTATAGGTTTTGATATATTCTATAATGCAGAATATATAATTTTTGGAATAAGAGATAACATTTTTCTTAACATTGATATATCATCACGAAATAAGTGGTCTTTACGATAGTATTACATTACAGTAATACTAATGTATTATTTTTGCTAATCTTATGTCACGTATATGCAAAAGTATGTACACAATCACAACATGTACCATATTCTTATTCTACGAATGTACATAATCTCTTTGATTTACGGACAATTAAAATAACAAGTTTAATCTGATACAGAGATATAGAAATTCTGAGAGACCTATTTTTTCTAATTATTATAAGAGATTGAATTAAATACTTAAAATTTGATTGATTATTATATAAAATAACATTTTATTTTAATATTTGATTCTTTTTAATTTAATTTTACAGCGTTTTAAGTGTAAATTCTCCGAACCGCTGATTTCAATGTAAGAATACATTTTCTGTATTTATAGAAATAAATTTGAAGATAATCGTAGTTTTACATTTAATTTTCAACATTTAAAAAATCTTCCCACGTCAACTTGTGGTTACAATAGATAATAACAATGCGAAATCTCTATACTTTCAGAAAAATGAAATTGAAATGAATAAGCGATTGGAAGATTTATTTCATGTATCCTTAAATTGTTTCAAAATTGTTTCAACTTTGTTTCAAAACAGCTATTATTATAGATTTTTGAATTAAAATAATTTTGAAATCTTGTGATAAAAAATATGACAATATAATTATGACAATACGAATTATTTTAAGAAAGGATCATGATGACGCAATTAAGTATTATATTAAATTTCCTAAAGTCAAAGTACTATTCATAATAACATAAAAACTATATTCCTTTTTAGAACTACTATTACTTACTTGCAAATGAATGGTGAATTACAAAATGACATAATTTTTTTCTCGGTGAGAATATACTCTTCACATTCAAGTTCGACTGCCATTGTTTTCTTAATTTTTTTTCTCGCAAAACTCTTTTCGGGAATGCAAGGTATTGTTACAAGATCTACTCTTCCAAATGCTCCTAATCCTAATGTATCTCTAACTTCCATATCTGTCAGTTCAACATTTTCCAAATTACTCATTAATTCGGTATTCTGAGAGACTGATAATCTTAAAAGTTCGAATAACCATTTGTCCTTTTTTATGAGCGCGAAATTACCGAGATAGCTCAAAATTGCTCTGTTAAAAATTGCACTGAATAAATTTTATAGTTATATTTATTTTTAAAATAAAAATAAAAAAATTTCAATTACTTTGTTTCAATTGTAAAACATTCGACGCCAGGAGCTAAAGCTGTTGCAGTAATTTCGTAAGAATTTTCTTCTTTATTAGAAAATGCCTGTTCGCCAAAATATCCTTCTTTTCCCAAGATAGCGATTTCCTGCTCATCTTTCAGTCTTTTTTTAGTTAATCGAACATTTCCGCCATTGATTATGTAAAATTTAGTTGCCTTTTCACCTTGACACACTATACGCGCACCAGCTTGAAAAAATTCCTACAAGAAATAATAATTATTAGATCGCTACCGATAGTAATATCATATCATTAAAAAATATTCTTTACTAAGAAAAAGAAGTAACATTTAAAGAGATTTATTTATTCCGACTTTATCAAAATTGTTTGAATATATTCTTTAGATATAAAATTGTGATCTTTATAATTTAATACTTACAACTTGAATAAGTTGGCTAATTTTTGCTAATATATGATTTGGCAAAGTTTTGAAAATTGTGATCCGACGAAGACGTTCGATGTTGTCACTCGTGGTAGGTGGACTTTCCATTAACATAACAGCTTGAAATGCACTTCGATCCAACACCCACACTTTTCCACCGTGTTTCACTGCACAAAAAGTAAAGTATATTTAATAAAATTAGTTTCGATAAGTGATTCGTAAACTATCATAAATTTAATTATCTTTATACCATCAACAGATCGTAATCTTTTTGTGTTATATAAAAGAGCTAATTCACCGAATGCGACACCAGGTCCAAAACTACTTTCAAACGTCGGGCCTTGATAGATTTCAAAAATCCCTTTTTCAGAAACATAAAGGTGATAACCTACTTTCGTCAAGGAAAAACTTCAGGTTAATAATATGTTTAAAAACTCTTTTATTTTCGAATTTCAAAAGATAAATTTCTTTTAGTAATAGTTTATTTTTTTTAAATGGACGTCATTCTCATGATTTTGAACTTATGATTACAATTAATTAGTTTTAAATTTATGCATAGCATTGGTCAATAACTTAGATAGTAACCTTATATGTATTCTGATGACGTAAACATGAAATTATTTCTAATAACTTGTAAGTAAGATAAAAGTTTCCTTCTAATAAATTGGTTAATTTATTTTAGAAAATTAAAGTGTAACCTTTTGATAAATAAACTATTAAGTTTTTATAATTTGTTTTGAAAAATTTCATGAACTTTCGTTTAAATTTTTATAACATCAACATACATTGCAGTAACAAAGTTATATTCTTTTATTCTATTTATTTTATTTTATACTTAAAATAATTAGAAAAATATTGTATTCATCTGTACCTATGTCACCTTCCTGAATAATCCGTGTATTCGGTGGAATATCCTTTAAATACATAGCTAGTACGAAGGCATCAATATGAGCATTATCAAAATTCTGAAGAAATTCATTTTTACAAAGAGCTTCTTTAATTTTTGTTTTTGAGCTGAAAAGTGATTAACGATACATTATTGTCTTAACATTTACAAGTCAACAATAAAATTTAGCCAACAAGGTAAATTGTGATCATAATATCTCAAAGAAACACATCTATTAGCTAAAGAAATTTCCGCTAATAATATATTATTAACAACGAGCGTTCGCGCACAAATCACGTAGAATAATAACTTAACAAAAAAATTTCATCGATTACAATATTCCCCATGTTTACTCCACAATCCTCAAGCAAAAACTTAATTGTACTCTACACGATCATCATTCTCAGCTTTACTATATTTCCCGCTGATGAACATTTCCCAGAAGAGCCATCATCAACAATGACATAATGCAGCAACTTACGCGAAATCCTTCTGATAAACCGGCGGTATCGTCAGATGATCCGCGTCAAACGATGCGCTATTGATCACCCTGTGCTTCCTCAATCGCGAGAGCCGCCTGTAGATCTGTTGTTCGGGCGGCTTTAATTCCGGTTTCGCCAGATCGTGGCTCGCCTGGCACGGCAGAGCCTTGCAAAAAAAGAATCTCATCCTGACGCGCGCCTATTACGCACAATTCAAAGTTCCTTCATGCTACATTTTTCCCGCGATTCCACGAAACTCCACTGCACTCGACGCTTCGAAAAAAACAATTATAAACTCGCGCGATTATAGATCGAGAGCCACTCGAGATGCACTGAAACGCCGCGCTCGATATCGCCAATTTTTATATGAAGAGAGAAGCGCGCTGGAGTGTCGCTCTATTATTAGGTATGATTTTTTTTTTATTCCGCGCACTGGGAGCTGATCGAGCAGCGGCGATCGATAAGCGGCTTATTCCTTCGGCGGCTCGATCTTGGAAGTATCGTCGGCGCCGCGAGCAGCCGAGAGACTAGGTGGAGGAGGATGGCGATGATGATCGATCGGCCGCCTCACGTTTGGCCGATCGCGCGCGCGCGCGCGGCTTATTTATCTTATCAAGCTGGACGCGCGCGCGCGCCGACTACGTGAGGTCGTTAATTTATTATATCACGCACGCATGGTACCTGAGAATCGAGCGGAAGATAGCGCGCGTCGTGTTTGTATAGTTGAAAAATGCGTGGTCGTAACGTAATACTTGTTTTATTGGGTGTTAGGATTTCGAGTGTTGGTTGGGAGTTTCTGATTTTTTTGAAAATGTATGGAAAAAGAGGTAGATTAAGGAATGAAGCGAGTGTCGGGTTAGAATGGTTTTGTTTTTTATTATGGTGTAAGTATAAGCATTGGGATGTTGAAAGATCCAATGAGATATTGTGATGTTGAAAGATTGGTTTCAGCGTAAATTATTGTTGACAAATATACGTCACTTGTTATTAACTGTCAATTCTTAATTAAAGAATTTGCTGTTATTTAAACTATAAATAAGAGTGATATCATTATGAATATCAATATTAATATAATTCATATTTTTTCAATATTTCTGCTATTTATGGCGAAGATATTTCGAATATTTTTAGAGAAATATGTATAAGATAAAATTTATGTTTATTTCTCTATCCATTTAAATTCGTTGTGATCAGTTTTTATTCTAAGCAAACATCTTATGGATAAAAATTGTCCCAAGTTTTTCAAGTTTGCTTTTTTTGTGCAGGTCCATGTATAAGCTTATATACTTATTATGGCTTATATATAATCGTAATTATATAAAATTGACATACAATTTTAATAAATGTAGTATATTTTAATTACATATTCAAGCAAATTTCAGAAAATGAAGAGAATAGGCTTTTAATTATACTAAAATGCTAATATCAATAAAAAAATGTATGAGCAAACCCACGGAACTTTAACTTTCCTAGTAATACACAGCTGCTATCTTCAGAAGGTTATTTCTTAGCTTCTAAAAGATGCATATAACTTTACTTGTGATGGAATTTTTGTTTTAAAGCTAAAAAATAGTTTAGTCAAAGTATTTTTAATAACTATCCAAGGTTTCAAAAAAATATCAAATGGATTATGTACACAAACATTGTACTAAAAAATAAAACTTTTATAATTATTGAGAAACTTTGAACATCAACCATTGAAGTACCTAATTTGGTTACAATATTATATTTTTAATCCTGTAATTCTCAATTTTTTCTAATCATACGCTCTCTCTTTTTTTCTTGATTTGATAATGAATTCGAGGCCATATAGGGCCTACATAGAGACTCGTGCTCTCCCTGAAAGATGAAGTAACATGTAATTTATTGTAAATTGAAAATTTTTTGGCATTTAAAATTTTAATACCTGAGCTCGATGTTAACACTAAAGCTGAAAGAATTTCCGAAATTTAAAATAAATAGACGACTAAAATTATACAAGGATAGATAATATTATTAATTAAATATTTATTAAATGAGGATTTTAACATTAAAAATAGACAACTTATTGTGTTTCATAAATATGTGTAACAAGTTTTTTTTTAAAACCCTTAAGTTAATTTTTGCTACAAACAACATTATTATTGTACGTTATTCAATTGACGGTCTGACGTAAGACTGTAAAGTAAGATAGAGAGGTACGCAGCACCTGAAATAATTTTTAATATTTAAACTGGTTATAGATCTACAATAAATCGAAATAAAATGTATGAAGGGAGCTAACCGCTGAAAATGTATCCAAAGTCAGAGGAGCAAATTTTCCTACGGTCAAGATACACGGTCTGCGTGCTCGATGAACGATCGTTTGAAGAAGTAGTGAAAAATCTTTCTGAATCTTTGAGTGGACTACTTTAAACCATTTTGATAAATATATGGATTTAGATATCTTTTCGCTTTGAATGAAAATTTCGTGTGACGAGTAACAGTAAAAGTAAAGCTGCAGAAAACTTCCCATTACATATTCCACGCTTAAAACGGTCCTTTGGAACGGCACTTTATATGTTTTTGACTTGGTAAAACAAAAAATTGGAAGTGATTAGTTCTAAAGTTAAAATTCAATCATTTTATAAATTACTTTAAATTTTTAATTCGAATAGAATAAAAGTAATTTTATTTTTTTCAGTGTTAATGAATCCGAATTTTTTGGTTTCGTAAATTATTATTATTATAAACTAATATTCTCATATTTTATTTTTACAATTTAAAAAAAAATCTTACTAATATAATTTGAAAGCCAGAGAAACATATCTGTGTTACTGAACCGAAAATTTGTCCTAACATTGCATAACAATACAGATTTTCTACTTCATTGGTGTACTTTATCAACGTCTGATGCTTTTGAATACAAGCTTTCAATTCTGAATGTGCATTTATTTGTAGCAGAATACTGTTATGATTTTCATCAAAATCACAAAGTGATTGAAGATGTATGTTTAAAATTTTAAATTGCATTGCTGTGAACATGTTAGTAGCAAATAAAAAAATGGCGAACGTAGTAGCGCACAGAGCAACATAGAACGTAGAAATTATCTAAAATGTTTAAGAAAAATGTTAAAAAAAAAAGTTTATCTAAAATTGCTATTGAAACATAAAATTAAGAAATAAAATACCTCTAAAATCAATAAAATTTCATAAATCGGAGTTTCGGTTAAGGGAAGATCAAGATAGATTGGAAAAGGATACATCCTCTCAGTAACATTGCTACTTCTAGCCTCTTAATAAAAATTATTTTCCAGAAAGTTATTTAGCATTATGCAAAAAGTAAGTATAGATGATTAATCAATGCAAAATAATGTAAGACTTGAACTTACCAAAATAAGGTGCTAATACGTAGTGCCAGCATATACCTTGTATCGACAGAAAATAAAGTACAATTGCTTTAAAACATGTTTCATCACATTGATTAAAAATTATAGTTTCTTTTTTATTATATATAATCTTCCAGCATCCATCATCCATAATTTTATTCAAATTCCTAACTTTTTTTCGGTTATAAGAGAATATTAGTAGCTTTATAAATTCTGTAAATACTGCACTTGAACATGGTGCAATATATGCCAGAAGCTAAATAAATTATATAGAATTTTAAAAATACGTTAGAATAATACTTTTCAGTATTTAGTGTTATAGGTACTATACGTACACTAAATCTAAGTTTAATAACATTTAAACAGATTTCTCAGTTTATGGTGGATTGAGATACAGTTTGTATTTCAATATCGCCATATAAATGTCATCAATTATATTAAGCCATGGAAAGTATACTGCATTACCCTAAGATCTCCTTTCGAATGATGTATTTCGGTGTATTGAACAATAACTGCAACTAACATTCCCATCAATACAACGCTTAAAATTAAGTCAGAATATAATTTTTCTTTTTTACTAGAAACATACCACATGCCTATACACCTCATTAGAAATATAGTTAAGTTTGTTGATTTATTTTGTTTCTCATATGTTTCTTTATAATGACTTTTCATTTTTTACAAATTTTATTTATATTCAATATTAATAGAGATTCTACCGTTCGAGTTTAGTCTTGAAAAGGAAAATTAGTAATATCCCCGAAACGTAGACTTCTTAAATAAAAATACTGGTTCGAAGAAGATCGATAACGACTTTTCATCTGTTTTATTTAAATTTCTCGGTATATCTACGATACAGTAATTCTCGGTTTAAAAGTTCTGAACTCGCATTATAAGTTCGCAGAAAAGTGCCTATCCATTAGCTTATAGACAATAGGTTCGCGAAACTTAAAAAATTGATTCAGCACCTCAAAGAAAATTATAGCGTAACGCCTTTACACGCGCCTATCATTTGAAGCATTCAAAATTAGACGTTGTCTCAATGAATTTGTAATTTTGTGAACTTTGAGACTCTGTTATCTTTGAAACTATGTGTTACACTGACGGTAAGCTGTATGCGAATATAAGATACGTTGAAACTATCAGTACGATGTACAACGTTAGATTAGACGTAAGTCAGAATTACAAGAACAGGACCGCACCCTAGACACAAATTTTATTAATCTTCAAAATAGGATTCTATATATATATATAAAAAAGAAAATCAATTTATTTTGTCACTTTATAAGATATTGGTCTCTATATATCCAGGATACAAAGGTTTATTAACGTTCTTAATTATTTATCTTTTTCGTTATTTATCTATCTTATAAATATGTCATTTAATCCTACGATGAGTCAAATCTTATTTGCACGTCTATCCATCTGAAATTTGTAATGTAGCAATAACACTTTGTTATTATTAAACATCTTCAATCTTCAATTATAATAAAAATAAATCAAAACTAATAATAATTATGACTAAATAATCAGAAAAGTCGCCCAATGCAAAAAGCCATAGTTTTTTTATAATAAACTTTTTATTAATATTCATTATCAATATTTTTTTACATAAAAACGGTATTATTTTTATTCTTAGTTGATAATATTGCTAATATTTAAAAATCCATGATTTTGCGTATGCAATCATGTTGAGACTCCTAACAAAAGTTTAAAGTTAAAATTTTCGTGTATAAGCTTCTTATTTTTATTTTAAGAGTCACCTAACTTTTTTATTTCTTTTTATTTAGCCTACTAAATTCATTTAAATTCAATCTGAAATTTGGTTTTCAAAATATATAGAAATATATGTAATGTATTTTACCAATATCAGAAAACAACATACAAAATGTCATATTCGAGAGTATCCCCAATAACACAGTTTCTCCTTTGTAAATAAAACTTTCGATGAAACGTTTCTACGTTTCTACGGAAACGTTTCCAAAACCTTTTAGAAACGAACTGTGTTATTTGGGATATTTTATAATTTTTTATTTCAGAAAAATTTCAGTATAAAATATTCATTTACAAAATTTACAAGATTATATCCATTAACATCGAATATAATAAATTGCAGTCTATTCAGCATACATAGATCCTTCTAAATTCTCAAAATCTGCTTCATCCAAATAACTCAGAATCTCCAGATTAATAATGTGAAAAGGATCGTTCAATTTCAAAATGTTATTAAGACCTATCGCACCTTTCCTAAACACCCTCTGTTTTCTGACCTCCGCGAAAAATGTTCTCATCTCCGACTCAGAGTAAATCGGGAACTCATCGTCAATGATCTCCTCTAAGGCGTTCAACGCTGACACCAGATCCTCATTTTTAGCGTAAATTCGAGCCATTTCATGCACCATGAGAACATCATACAAGCTAACATCTTCGTGTATTATCAGCATTTTCATTTTGTCCAGCTCCTGTATGCACATATAATAGAATTCCCGCAAATTGCCACTTTCTTCAACTAACCTCAGATCCCTCTTAAAGACCTTATCCCGCTTATTCATATACACCAGTCTCGCCATGGTCTTCACCAGATGGCCCACAATATCACTATCATAACGATTCAGCGCAGCTTCAAAAATGGACCCATCCGATTTGACTCTCACGCACATCTCGGCACCTTGGTCCAGATAAAACTCGACAAGATCAGTCTCCTGGCAAACGACCGCCAGGTACAGAGCCGTGTGGTTGTCCTTGTCCCTGATATTGACATCGGCGCCCTTCTTCACCAGATACTTGCAGATCTTGTTGTTCCCATCTTTCGTCGCTACGTGCAGGGGCGTACAGTGAAAGCTGCTCAACGCGTTGACGTCGAAGCCTTGCTCTATCACGAAGTCAACCACCACGACCCTCGGATTCATGGCGGCGTAGTGCAGAGCCGTGAAGCCGCGCCAGCTCTCCGCCCAGATATTAGCTCCGAAATCCATCATCAGCTTGATCGTCCTGCAGTCGCAGTGGCTCAGGGCTCTGTACAGCGCTGTGGTCTCTAGTCTCCGTCCGTCCTCGCAGGAAGCTCCCCGTTCTAGTAGGACCTTAATGGTCTCGTAGCTGTTGTATAGACCGCAGGAGGTGGCCATTCGTAAAGGTGTGTTGCCGTTGAAGATTCGGGCGGAGATGTCAGCGCCGTAGTCCAGGAGAAGCTCGATGAGGGCCACGTTGCCGATGCTTGCGGCCACGTGGAGTGCAGTCAAGCCGAAGTTGTCGGACTTGTGGATGTCGGCGCCGAGTTCGAGAACCATGCGGGCTACTCTGGGTCGGGGGAATTTGACGGCGTAGTGCAAGAGGGTCGAGCCGCCCTCGTTTTCGTAGGTGACGTCCGCGCCTTGATGGAGGAGGTACTCGGTGAGCTCCTCGTTGAGCAGTCGAGCTGCTAGGCTGATGATGCTGTGGTGAGAGAAGTATTTTGGTAAGTTATGTATGTGAAAGATAAATACTGTGGGAGTTGTATTTATTGTTCAGATTGATTTGAGCTTTTTCAAAGACTAATAAAAAGTAACTTTATAAGATTAATTTTATGACTAATTTTTTCAATAATTTTTATGATCCTAACTTTGCTAAAGATAAATATATTATATAGTAGGAGAGATTGCGGCTTGATAGCTAAATTTTAATTGAATTTTTTTGTTAAAGTTATAAGGTTAAAAAAAAATAAAATAAAAATTAAAAGCGCCCATAAAAATAGGAGCAAAAATAATTTTTTTGTAACACAAGCACGATTTTCGCGCTTTTTAATACCTAAAATGAGAGGCAAAAGTGACCATTTATAGAC